>CM061042.1:17936290-18085162 GCA_030762985.1 Adelphocoris suturalis | reverse complement strand
AAAAAAAAAAAAAAAAAAAAAAGTGTGTGTGTGTGTGTATGTGTGTGTGTGTGTGTGTGTGTGTGTGTGTGTGTGTGTGTGTGTGTGTGAGTGTGTGTGTGTCATTCCAGTCGATAACTCTCCTAAGGACTGCGATAAAAATTCCGTTCTCGCTCCAAAAAATCAAGCTTTTCAAATAAAAGGATTTGTTCGTTGGCCAGCATTTTTTGAGCACATGAACCTTTGAAACTGCTACGCCGCTGCTATCCAAAAGACTGAGCCATATCTCAATTTAGCTAGGGTTTTCACACGTGCTAAATGGGGAGCAGACCCTAAAATAGGACTGCTCTTCTACAGAGCCACCACAAGGGCTGTACTAGACTACGGCGCAATCTTCTACGGATCTGCATCCAGAACCAGTTTAGAGAAGGTGGACAGGGCACAAAACAAAGCTCTCCGAATTGCCCTAGGGACGTTACCCTCAACCCCAGTCAATGCTCTCCTTGCAGAAGCGGGAGAACCTCCTTTGCACTTGCGCCAAAATCTTCTGGCAGACAGGCACCTTCTCAAACTCTACAGCAAGGACCCAAGAGAATACGGAAATATAAGAATACTTTCGATAGAGAATCTTGTTGCTGACTACTGGATCAAAAAACCCTCCCCATTACTTTGCCGCAGTTTCACGGACTTTGGAAATGAAATGCAATGGGTAGCCCAATCAACTATTCCCCGCATCTACACCGTTCCATACTCCTTTTTCAAACAACCCTTTTCTGCTATGAAAATACCTTCCAATGCATAATCCAGCTCCAGCTTCAGGGATTATCTCCAATCAAAGTGGCCAAACAGCAGACCTGTATATACTGATGGCTCTTGTCACAGTGGGGGCACGGGGAGTGCCTTCTTCGATCCAAGCACTCGGTCCTGCCAAGGCGCTCGCCTCTGGAGTCACGCCTCCAATTACACTGCAGAAGTGCATTCAATACTTATAGCCCTCGAACACGTCTCTAGAACCAGCGATTTGAGACAAACAGTAATTCTCACAGACTCACTGAGTGCTGTGATGAAATTCTCTTCTCTTAAACCCTCAACCGTTCTGAACGTTATTGAAGCCGAAATCCTAAGGAAGTTCTCTAGCATGGACCAAAAGGTGACCATATGCTGGATAAAGGGACACGCTGGTATCGAGGGAAACGAGATTGCCGACGAAAAAGCCAAAGAAGCTGCTTGCCAAGAGGAGCCATCACCCGTCCCTACATTCCCTCATACTGACCTTAGACGCCGGTCCTATTCCAAGCTTCTCGATGCATGGAGAAACGAGTTCCTGTCGTATCCTGCAGGAAGCAGATATAAGTCATTGTTCCCAGTACCAAAACGCAGGCCTTGGTTTGACGAAATCCAGGGGACCAAGCCCAAGTCATTTTACACCACAATCACCAGACTACGTACTGGACATGCCAAAACAAATATTTACCTCCACCGAATCGACCCATCCAACACCCCCATGTGCCGAAGATGTCATAATGAAGAGGAGTCCGCAGAGCATGTCATACTGGCCTGTGAAAACAACACATCCATTGGAGCACCATACTGGAAAACAATTTCCCAACACACTGCCAATCCATTCAATTTAGACACCATCCTCGCCGAAAACAACATTCAAATTTACGAAACATTGTATAAATTCCTCGTTAAAGTAGATGTGCAATTGTGATGAATCATTCCGAACTATTGAGCTATTGAATCGTAAACTATTGTGCTATTGAACTGAGAATATTGGACCATTGAATTGCGAACTATTGTAATGAATTATTGTGAACTATTATTGAAGTACAAAATTATGTTCTATTGTAACGGCTGAATGCAGTAATGCGACGCCAATAATAATAAAAAAAAAAAAAAAAAAACTGCCACGCCGTTTCGGACATGATTTCCCCAGGTGCCAAATGGAAATATCAAGTGTAGGCTTTCCTTATGAGACAAATTGCATTTTACATTCAATGAATGAATTTAACACATTATATTATCATTACGTACTGAGACCGCTGGCGACCTTCATGGCACCCACAGGCAACAGAGTACTCTGTGTGCAATGCAGGAACCAGCAGTCTCATATATTTTTTATGCAGAAAGTGAAGCCGCCCGCGGTCTCATTGGCACCCATGGTAACCGTATGGTAACCAATAATGACATCTTTTGAATAATGAATTATTTAAATCGCCTCTTAAACATATCGGGATATTCAACATTGAAAATTAAAAGTTGTGCAGTACTACGCAGTTTATGACTAAAATCCGACATTACATAACTTGCCGAATTGCCATAAACCTCATTGCTAAATTAAACAATCTAATAATTCAGTAGTAGTTGAGCTGGTAGGTACCCAATTAATTAATAATGTGCCACTAAATAATACCTTGGATTTTTAATTGACTAATTTTATTACAAAATTACAAGGGCAATTTCAGACGATCATACTATATTAAGAAGACCTGTTATCTGTGGAAATTGCCAGACGAGAGGAAGGATTCATTCGAGACAGTCTTCTAGATAGAGTGAGTGAACTAGGTACCTACTTATTTCTTGACTTCAGTTCTTTGTTCTCATACAGTATTACTGTGTTGTAGGTGTTACCATAACTATTCTCAAGTCTGAAACGAATTCAAACCCGCAACTATATCATGTGTGAACTTGAACGTTCGAATATTATTTGAAGGCTGAAGTTGGGAAAGATCTGTAGGTGCGAGTAGGTTAAATATTCTCATCGTTATGATCGTATCCTGCGGATATGTATGTCGAAAATACTATTAACATAATATTATTCGTTACGAAAAAACCTAAATTGGGTAATCATAAGCCATTCATAGGATGTGGTAATGAGTACTTAGATATTCTATGCATTTATGCATAATATACCTAGTCCATTGATCAATTTCCCTTTTATTAGAACAGATTTAGCATGGAAGATGAATTCAAGTTGATCAAGAAAATCATTTTCAGTTTTTAGATAATATCGCAGGTGCCTAATACAGGAATCTGTGAAACCTCACAACCTGCGTCTGCGTATTCGTGGATCTGTGACAGATTTCGATAAAATTTGCTAGTATTGGGCTCTAGATGGTCCCCTATGAATTTCATCGCTGACGGATTGATTGTAGTCTCCATCCATACGTGCAATCGTAATATCGTGTGTACTTTAGTCCTACCGTCCATTTATGAAACGAGATTCCTCCACTTCAAACCATCGTTTTCTGATATTTTTTTTTTTTTTAGCATTTTTGAATACCATAAACAAAATTCTACCATGGTAATGGAGAAGGTCAGGGCCCTCATCGAATAGAATCAAAGCCAACTGGTTTTCTGATGAAATCAGGGTGCTTAGAGATAACTTGAACATCCTGTACGAGGAACTCGACTGTGAACCACAGTCAGAAGTGCACCAATCGCTACTCAGGTCTCTTACGTCTCTTAGGTCTCTTACGCCTTAGGTACGTGGAAAATGAATGCGAGCAACGCGATTTGTTTGCGCGATCAAACAATAAAATTCTATAGAAATCTGCTGGGTCAGAAGTGGAGATTAATCTGAATACTCCTCCTCCGTTCCCTCCCAACATTTCAAGAAAACAGGCCAAGAAGAAGATGAAAATCTAGAACAGATAGAACGAACATCAACACCGCTTTGGAAATTTTGACAATGAATCGGGATCATTACTAAAATGTGGCAGTGGAGTGTAGGAATTATTGACTGTGATCTATGTTAACTATGCAGTGCTCATTTATTATTCGTAAATTGTGTAGACCTATATCAGTAATAATTATATAGATCATACGAAAAAGTCTAACATTGTTTGTTGAGGCAGAAATGAAGGCTATCATGTGCTATTTTTTGTAATATGTATTTGAGGAACTCCTTGTAATACCTACGGGTTATACAATAAAATTGAATTGAATTGGTTCCCCTCAAACGCAATGATACCACCCGGATGATAAAACATTGGATTTCTATATGTGCCCAATTCAATATTTGACTGTGAGGCTTGTTTCATTTGTCACTTAACCGATCTGCCACTCTCTCTAGGAACGCATTGAATTCGGAGTGCAATGCGCCATCACTAGATTGAATGAGTGGAGTGAACGAATCCCTAATCGCCAATGATAAAAGCCCAAAGAATTTGTTAGGTTACACAAAATTCTGTACGTCATAATATGCTATCAGATCCGCTCGAACAATCATTTTTCGGATGATGAGTGCTCAAACTAATGTTTAATTTAAATAAATTTATCTGTGTAATGCAGCTGCTCTGGTAGCTGAGATTGAATGGTGTGAAAAGAAGTTTTCATTGCTGGGTATTTATCGATGCTATAATGTGTCGGTGGATCAAACGATATCTTTCATTGATGAGGAAGGAGTACCTAGTGATAAATGAAAACCTAAAATGAGACAGGTTTAGAGTTTTAGCTGGTGATCTTAATGTTGACATCAGAACGGGAATCAACAGACAGGTTAAAGAACATTATCTGAACACGTTAGCAGCAATAAAAGTAACGTTTTTCGCGGTTAGATGCCAAAGCAAAGACATAAAAATGTTGATAAAACGAATTTTTCCAAAAAGTGGATATGTTCCTTTTTGATGGATTACCTACTCCTCAGATATTCTGTGGAAATGAGAAATGAGGAAGGTTTCAATTCAGAATCACCCGAGCGCTTTCAGACAGACTCAGTTCAGGACTTGATCCTGGACGGTTCTATCAACAACCAATCTATCGAACAAACCAATAGTTAACTGGAACGTTTGAGTTGTAGCTTTGTAGTGCAAAAACATTTACCCATGATTAAATATTTTCCTATTACGTTTCTACTTACCTATTTGTTGCCTTTAAACGGTCTTGTTTCTAATTCACATGATTGAAATTGTAATTCAGAATCTTCCAGCCATGACCATGAAGACGTTTTTCGGATTTCTACTAGTTGTGCTGCTCTCAGAATCTCAATTGTGTAAAGGATTAACGATGTTGGTCGACGATACGCTGATCAGTTTGGGCAAAGTGGACCAGTATCTTAAACAGTTTAAAGAAGCACTGAATGATGAAAAGACCAAGTTATTGCCCTTATTATACAAAGATCTATCGGATGAGTACTACTTCCTGAAAGTTCTCGCTCGTAAGTACTTACAACATCAAATAGCTTCAGCAGCTGCAGCAATATGCTTACAACTGTAGTTTCTGTTCTACAGCTTCATCAAGGTATTTATCGGGGATGTACTAGGTGGGACAGTGAGGTGTGATGTTTTTGCGACTCTAACTCCACCGCCCGGCCGGCAAATGTTTTTAGGATAGTTCCTATGCACCCCTTACAACTTACCGTTTAAGTAGTTATGGTATCGTGTTCAGTGAGACATCGACTGTTTGTGTGCGATACGTTTCGTTTAACTTGTATTAAAAAAAGTCTGCTCACCGACTCATTCGCCGTCTATAGAATTTCTTTTCAAGTAAGAACGAATTTATTACCTCGATTCTAGAAGAGATATATATATAGTCTGCAATGAGTTACCTATACGGGTAGTATGAAAAATGTTGAAATCAAAGAATTTTTTCAGTATTTACCAAAACGGATTTCTACAAAGAGAATTTTAGCGAATTTTATTTGTAAAATTTATAGAGCCATTAAAATAGCTTCATTTTCTTTTCGAAAATTTGCATTGAGCGTATTCTTTCCTCCTTCATTAACGTGGAAACTGTCGTCAAATTTTCATTCATTAGCCACCATGCTGTTGTCGGACATATTATATTCTGTGGAAATAATGTATTTAGGTAATTCGTAATAGTGGGTATTCTCTATTAAATTTTCTGTATGTTTTAGCCCTCCTAGACTCGATCGCTGATAATGCCTTCCTCAAAATGGTCCAAATCGAGGTGGAAAAGGTACTCTTGGACGTCCATGAAATCATACATGATAAAAAAGTGATGAGTTTAGCTTTAGCCAAGACGAGTCGTAAGCCGAAATCACCCAGGGGCCCATCTAAGGGCTAATTGGCCTGGGTGATGTTTCTGTACGAGGAAAAAATGAAGAACAACACTAGAACCAGAAAGCACACTAGACTGGTATGCTTGGAGGTTAATCTAGGTTTGTGTGAAGAGCAATTAAAGGTATTATTGAAGTTGGACTTATTGTATTTCCTCATCGGCATAATAACACTCGACGAGTAGGAATATAAGTGGCTGCGTTATTTTTGGTGAGTAATCGTAGGACAACTCATTCTTCAGTACCTAAAGCATGGATTCGAAGAAATTAATAAGAACAATTAAAGATATTATTGAAGTTGGATTTATTGTATTTCCTCATAATTGGTATAATAACACTCCACGAGTAGGAATCTAAGTGGCTGAGTTATTTTTGGTAGGTGACCACCGGACAACCAATTCTTCAGTAATTAACGCATGGATTCGAAAAAATTAATAAGACCAATTAAAGATAATGTTGAAGTTGTATTTATTGTATTACCTCATCGGTATATAACTCCACGAGTAGGAATTTAGATTGCTGAGTTATTTTTGGTAGGTAACCGCAGGACAACTCATTCTTCAGTGCCTAACGCATGGATTCGAAGAAATTAATTAGAGCAATTAAAAATATTATTGAAGTTGGACCTATTGTATTTCCTCATTGGTATGAAGCCTTCTCGTTAACACAATGCGCCATGTTCTGATCATACGAGTATATTACATATATATATATATATATATATATATATATATATATATATATATATATATATATATATATCACTCGTATATTACATACGGGGTTTAATAATTATCGACCAATGATCTACGTAGAAGGGCTATCACAGGCATAATAAACCATTGTGTAATAATTTGCAGTTAATTTTTAAGTATCCAAAAACTCGGAGGTGTAGTCCAAAAAATGTTTGGATTTTTGTCTGATTTTTGTTTGCGTAAAACTTAGTATCAGGCACCCCATAAACGCTCTCTAAATTTCACTTCGATACCTCAAAAATCGTAGGGAAAAAATTAGTGGGAAGGGGGTTACTTCTCTTGAGAAAAATGCTCAGATTTCATTCTGTTTTGGCTCATGTCGGAGTTTGATATCGCTGGTCTTTCTCAGTGTTTGAGAAAAAACAAAAAGAATAGGGTGCATCCCATCTCCATTAGGTAGGTACCTACCCATTCATGAGATGGAATGTGAATTTTGTCCGATTAATCTGGGGTCTGTGACGTCCACAAGAAATAGACCTAGGGTTCTACAGTCAGATCATTTAATAATGATTAATTTTGCACATTATTAGTTCATTATGGTTACTTAGCAATATTAGTTTATAACTGAGCGTAATAAATCAGCTCTCATTGACACTACAGAGGCTTGGGGATTATGAGATGCTGTGATAAAATGAGAGCATTCCAAAACGCTGCAAATTATTACACAAAGGTTTATTATTTCTGTATCGTACAGACCTTCTACGTAGAAAACTGACTGTAATTATTTAGCCTCACTTATAGTATATTTACTAGGTATCGAAACTCGGGGCTTCCAATATTTGGTTCACTCGTTCATCACTCGTTCACTGCATTACAGCTCCAGGACCCCATAATTTTACGCTTTATAGTAAAGTTGAGGAAAAACAAAATAAATGGGGCCGTCTAGGGACACCCGAAGGAAGCGAAGCTTTATATCATAAAGCATAGAATAGAATTATGAGTATATTTTCATACTCATAAACAATCTCTTCTAATTGGAATTAATTTCATCACACTCTCTCTCTCGCCTTCCCTCCCCTCCCTTCCCTCTCGCTTTAAGTCAATTCTTAGGCCTTTTAAGGACATTTGGGGAATCCATGGAGGGGGATATACCTCTCAATCAGGGCCTTGGTTACCGTTTGGGCAGTGCAATCTGGGACAGGATAAGCCTCGGCGAATTTTGTAAAATGGTCGTCGGCGGTAAGGAGGTATTTTTTTCCAGTTACAGTGGATAGGGGGCCAACAAAATCAATACCCACAACTTCACCGGGTTCAGAGGGAATGAAGGGTTGTTGGATGGGGGCTTGTAATCGAATCGGGTCATTCCTACGTTGACAGGTCTCACACTGTTCAATAAACTTCCTTATTGATGTGGCCATTTTTGGCCATACCCCAAGTCGTCAGGTCAGTTTTTCCATGGCTTTGGCTCCTGGGTGCCCAGCCCAGTTGCTTTGGTGACTATTAATCAGGATCCATTCCCGCATCGTAGAAGGGATGAGCGGAGTTCACCCTCAATCGTCACCTTGGTCATCCACAGCCCATCCCTCTCTTCGACGGGGGGGCTGACCTCTATCTAAGACGCTCTTAACCCATGGATCCATATCTTGCACTGCCCGAAGTAGTCTTTTTGGGATTTCTGTCTGAAGGGCAGCCACATCGAATGGTAAGTGTTCGGTATTGATATCTATATTGTTCCACTCTGTTCCTGAGTTGACAATGGTGGGGCCCCATCGTTCGGTGGGGGTGAGTTCACGTTCCCACTGGTCAGAGTTATCAGTGGAGTCCTCTTCCTTATCTGTTGTTGCAACACCCACTTCTGCATTGGTGGGTTGTGGGGTGTTCATTGTGATCACCACATTCCAAGATTTCGTTGACTTGTTCGCTTCTGGTTGTTTGGTGACATGATTCAATTGGTATTTGGGGTTGAGGGTCCCTTTCCTGGTTTGGTTTTACTTCCGAGTGTCGAAGGGGTTTTTGGGGGGTTGAGTCCTGTATACCACAAACAACTGTGGCTTCATGCCGATCGACTCGGATTGTCATGGGCACTTTTTTTAGTATGTCTAATCCGAGGAGGTCCAATCCTGCCCCCTCCCTGTATCAATAATCAATTGTCGGTTCTCTCCACTGAGAGTGACTGGAATGTGTAAGGTGCGATACATTGTACGTCCTACCAGGGGGATGTGGGGGATGTTTTGACCAGTTGTTGGCGGAACATCGGAACATCGTTTTTGGCTGGTATATGGGGCGTGATACGGGTAGCAGACTCTTCTTTTTGTGGCAGTCAGCCTCCAGGTGTTCCCAAACGCCGCAGTAGTCACAGAAAACTGCTTTTTGCGGGTTGTGAGCACAATCATTCGGGAAATGCGATGGGCTAGCACAGAATAGGCAAGGGTAACGGGGTACTGGACGGTGAGGACCCTGACTTTTCGATTGGCCATTTGATTCCCGCTGTGGGCATCGAGCTGCAAAATGCTGCGGGCTTCCACACCGGTAACATCGTTTGTCCTCCGATGCCAAAGCCGCGACATCCCATTTCGTATCAGCATCATCATCTGAGTTCAAGGTCTCTTCAAATTCTTCAGCTTTCTTTAGGGCATCTTCAATGGTAGTCGGTTCATTATTGATCAGGTGGGAACTCAGCTCTCGATTTATACCTTTGATGAAAGCTTTTAGGGTTTTCCTCCTGACCCAATCATGTTTGAGGGTGGTAGGTAACTCGGCCCCTTCCTCCTTCACCGCTATATGTGCCAGTCTTCTTACCCGTTCAGCAAACTGAGGTAGGGCCTCTCCTGGCTGCCTTTTGATGGTCCACATCTCTGCAGCAGCCTTTGCAGGATCTCTCCTCTTGAACCATGTGATCATGGCTTGTTTGATGTCCTCATAGGGTTCATTACCTCCAAGGAGATTTGCATGGTCAACAAGATATTGCTTCGCAGTTCCTCTTACTCTAGCTCGCAATAGTCGGATTCTTATTTGTGGAGATAGTGTCGCTACTATTTTCTCAAATATTTGAAAGAAGGCGGGCGCAGAGATTCCCCCTACCTCGTCAGGGTCCCATTGCTCCAACTCCAGGAATAAAGTAGGAAGAAGTCCCCACTCAAGGCATTAAAATTTTGAAGGAGAGTTGCCAACTGTTCCATTGCGTCCCTTACTGCCCCCAAGGTTTCCTCAGATTCCGACATTTTTCTTTTACTAAAATTTCAGATATAGGATAGAGTGGATTACTAGAAAATGGCAGCAGAAAATGTGGTTAATTAAGGCTGGGTAATCAAAAGTGAGTTGTAGATGCAACCTTGATTGTTGCTTGTCCCAGTTTCACAATATTGGAACCCTAATTGGGACGACAGGTTCGTGAAGGAACAGATATTAGGTTCGCAAACTAATTGAGTAACAGGTTTCCAGGATAGCAAGTTATCGGAACGGTCAGTTATCAAAATAATAAGTTATTCAATTGTCATATAAATTAGGTGCTAGGGTTTTGGGACAACAGGTTCTATAAAGAACTGTTATTGAGGTAGCAAGTTCCCAGGGGACGGGAGCAGGAGCTCCAGTGATAACAGGCTACGCAGACAAGGGAACAAGTTGCTATCGAGGTAACAAGTTCCCAGGGAACGGTTTACGGGAACAGTGATAACAGGCTACACCGACAAGGGAACAAATTGTTATCGAGGGAACAAGTTGTTATCGAGGAAACAAGTTATCGAGACAACACTTTTTTAGGAAGCAACTCTGAAGGTAACAGCTGTCACTGTATCAAGTTATCTAAACAATAATAATCTAGGGCTATAAGCCCAGAAGGAAGCAGGTCGTACAGCTAACCGGCTATCAAGACAACAAGTCATTCGGGGTAGCAATTGCTAGGTTACTGAGATGACAAGTTTCCTGGATAACATATGACGGAGGTAACAAGTAGTTATGTAGCAAGTTATTCGAGGAGCGGTTCTCGGCACAACCAGTAATTAATTTTTTGTTAAACGTGAATGTATCCCAGTTAACAAATGTTGTTTGTATCTTTCCAGGCACAATACGAAAACATAGATACTAAATATAAACATTTACTACAAAAATTGTTAACATGCACACTTATTTTACCGTTACCTGTGATCCCTTCACTGGTTATTGTTTTCGGAGTTGTGAGTTCGTATTAGCTAGCTAATACCGGCAAATCCGTATCGCTGCCACCAATTTGTAAGCTTCCCCTCAATTAATTGAGGGGGGTCGATCGTTGGTAGGGTGTTGCTAAGCGGTGGGCCGGATTATTGGAGAAGTGAAGCTTCTCTACGATCGAAAGTGCTTACAAATACACTAAAGAGTTTTTGGATCAACTCCACTTCAAGCAGGTTCCTTTGGTACCTTCTTGAAGTACCTGATCCTAATTTATTAGAACGGACGATTTATTTGGCATGGACTAAAGAAAATGTTTAATCTCATAAATAATGATAAGTATTGATCATGAGAAAACCTCGATGAATTTTACCAGTGTAGGGAATCACGGGATATGACTAAAATACACAGACATAGAACACAAGATTTATTAAAAGGCTTTATATCCAAATTCTAGTTCAGGATGTTATTGATGAATTATATGAAAATAATTGTACAGAATTGAACTTTGAGGTGATGAAAATGAGAAGCTTTTTGTTAGATACAGGATACCTAATTACAATAGAAGATTTGTAATGAATGAATGTTTTCTGTTAATAGAAATTTGTAGCATTAAGGTGTTCGTAACTACTACGTTACTAGCAGACTTCCAACGAGATGAACTTCCAGTCTTACAGAATGGACAACAAGGAACATTTAACAGATACAAAGCAATAGATAATGTTACTAGATATGTGCCATATCTACCGTCTACGTTCATCGCTGAGTAATAAAACTTTACGATTCCAGGAATTAAGCACTCCATAAAAGATGTGCCACTGAATAATTCTTTGAGTTTTTTAGTCAACTGATTTTATTACGAGGTGTCAAAATCATACAGGTAAAATAAGGCGATCAAACACGATATAAAGTCTACTCTTTACCTCCAATAACATTCAGACGAGAAGAAAGTTCCGTTCGCGCCACAGACGTAGGTTTAGAGTGGGTGAGTCAACTATTTTTCTCCTTGACTTGTAGGGGAGGAGGGGGAGAAACCCCGCAAGGCTCAAAATTCTGTAGTGGATTTTTGAATAGAATTAAGGGGTGGTTAACCCTCAAACACCAAGGTGTTATAAAGGTGTCCGGGCAAGAATTGCTCTGGACGCTAAATTTCTATTTTTTTACATTTGCGTTTTCTCTTGTGGACGTATGGGGGTGAAAATTATTCAAGCATGATAAAACTTCTTCCAAAGTTGACCAAACCGTTCAAAAGGTTGTTACTTGACCCCGTTTGTATGACATTTGACATTCATCAAGTGTTTATTTATTTTTTTGAACCCCACCTAGTTTTTATGTTTTTTACATCCCTATTGTAAAAAATATAGTACAACGATTCGACTCAAGAACACACACACACATATATACATATAATACTCGGCCCTTTGGGCTACGCTCCCCTGGACCCCCCTAGTCTATACTCGGCGCTTCGTGCCTCGCCGGATCTTTTCTCTTTTCTACTGTGTAGAAAACGAGGATAATTTGCTATGCAATTCGTCTCACATAAAAAAAAAAAAAAAAAAAAAAAAAAAAAAAAAAAAAAAAAAATTTCAAGCCTGGCTGGGATTTGAACCCACAACCTTCGTCTTTATGATAAGAAAAAAGAAAAAAAAAACAAATGTTCAAGCCAGGCTGGGATTCGAACTCACAACCTTCGTCTCACGAGAAAAAAAAAAAAAAAAAAATTATTCAAGCCCACGATTTGAACCCACGACCTTGCGGTTTCAAGTCCCAGGACACAGGACATTTTAAATGGGGCCGTTACATAAAAAATTAATGGGGGTCGGAATAAGAATTACATAGCAATTATTAGGTATATAATATAATAACTCGGCCCTTCGGGCCTCGCCGGATCTTTTCTCTTTTCTACTGTGTAGAAAACGAGGATAATTTGCTATGCAATTCGTCTCACAAGAAAAAAAAATAAAAAAATTAAAAAATTCTCAAGCCTGGCTGGGATTCGAACCCACAACCTTCGTCTCACGAGAGAGAAAAAAAAGGGAATTTTTCAAGCCTGGCTGGGATTCGAACCCACGACCTCGCGGGTTCCGGGACATTTTAAGTGGGGACGTTACATAAAAAATTATTGGGGGTCGGCCTAAGAATAACATAGCAAATAATATACAGGGTGTCCCATTTAAACGGGCCCATCGGGAAATTACAGCCTTACGGTGCGAGCTATCGAAAAATTGAACTGGACCTTTTTTATAGTATTTCAACTCAGCTTCACGAAGAGGAAGTCCGATTTTTAATTGTCCGTGTTTTAAGGTCTCAAATCATTGATTGAAACTGACGGTTTCCTTTTGACCCTCCTTTTTTATTGCTTTTTTCGATTTTAGGTTTAATTTGCAACAGAAAATGCCTCAATGAAATTTTCTTTTTGGGGCTTCGTTTCTGAGTTATTCCACTTTTTGCGGAAGTCCGATTTTTATTTTTCCATGTCTCAAAATCATTGATTGAAACTTACGGTTTCCTCTAGGCCCCACTTTTTTATTGCTTTTTCCGATTCTAGGTTGAATTTGGAACAGAAAAGGCCACCTTGAAATTTTCTTTTTGGGGATTCGTTTCTGAGTTATTCCACTTTTTGCGAAATACAGAAAATCGCCGATTTCTTTTAGACATTACGAACACTTTCTTACTATTTTTATCTTCAATTTTTGAGATGTTCACCACACTTTTGAAATCAGCAATAAACTATCCATCATCAGACCCCAGCGTCCATAATCAACAATCACCATCAGGGGGATGCCATTTCACTTGAACCGCTTACAATTTAAAAAAAGTTTTCTAAATCGTCGTTAAAAAAAAAAAAAAAAAAAAAAAAAAAAAAAAAAAAAAAAACCCTCAAACTGTTCAGTACTATTGCTCATTTATTAGAAGAACGTATGAGACGCCGTATTCTGGACTAATGTAAGGTTCTCTAAATAATAAAGATCATAGTGTAGACTGAACAATAAGTATCAAGAAGCTGTTGTTTTCTTGACCCTTGAATACAGTTTGCAGAGAAGGAGCAAAGGCTGCAGAAGGAGCAGGTGGCATTTTCGATTTATCTCAACACAAGTGACTGGAAGTCTCCTTGTGGTACATTTTTTAAACTGTATTCTGAACAGTGATTCTGTGTGTACTGAACAGTTTGAGGGGTTTTGGTTTATTATTTCCAATAATAAGCCTATGTGATCGTGTAGCAAAAATATTTTATAACCCCCCCTCAAACTTTGTCACTTTACGTTTCAAGGTGCGTAGACTCCAAATTTAACGTTACTCCATAAAAGGCCTAAGAATTCACTTTAAAAACCCGTTCTTTCGCACATAGACTCCATTTGGGGTCTAGTTGGTCCTAACGTTTAACCATCTCGATCGCTTTACTCGCATAGATGCTATGGGCCAAAAACGGGCGAAAAAGTGTCTTTGAGTGCTAGACGTTTTACCTAGACGCACGCCTGGCACGCTTGGCAGGGGGTCACGGTGGGTGGTGAGGTGGGTGAGCGGGGGGTGGAGTGAGAGGAGGCGCCGCGGCTCCGGAGTTTCAAATTTCATTATGGACGAGGAAGGTTGGAGGAGGTAATAGTAATAAATCATGATGTTTTAACTACCTATTCAAGTCAGATTTTCGAGATCATTCTTTAAATTCGATTATAAATAAGGTCTAGGTTATAAAAATATGTCAGGAGCTTCAAATTTCATACTGGAAGTTTTATTATTTGAATTTGCTGTCGGTGGAGGGAGTTAATTGGGGGGGGGGGGGGGGGGGGGGGGTTTAGAGAAGTCATGTTATATTTGTTTTTTCTCTTATTTTAACTCTCACCAAATATATATAAAATCCATTCATAGGGACGTCCGTGTAATGTATGCATTACTTACCAATATGATTTCATGTAGTTTTGAGTAGTGGCGATATTGTACTTTTCATACCTACCCTACTTATAATAGTTAGGGCATAAGTTAGTTAGGTATTTTAAAGTGAAAGATTCTTCCATTATTCAAAAGCAATTATCTCAGAACCATTCTTCCAAAGTAACAGAAGAATCGCTCTGCATTTCAATATTGAGACAATATTTATCTTGTACATAAGACACAGTCTTACAAACACCATGGGTTCACCTGGATGGGGCAAGGAGTATGATCAGAGGAGTTGAACAATTGAATAAATGAATAACTACTTCATGGTACTTTCTATGTTATTAGGTACCTATATTATTTTCATTTTACATACAATTTCATACAATTCTGTCAATACAATACAATACAATATACAATAGTACAATACAATGTCAATACAAAAAACAATTTCTTACAATTCTCTCAATTTCTTGTTTAAAGGAAATCTGTGGAAAAAACAAAACAGAATTTAGATTAATTTGAAACTTTGTAGCTCATGCATATTGATAAGTTATTAAAAAGAAAATTATTATCAACTACAATAGGTACTGCGTTACCACTTCAAGAGGCCTACAACTGACCAAAATAATCTTTAGGAAATCGTGAAAATCTATACTTACTTGTGAAATGAGAGTGTGCAGTCTTCAGTTTTGCGATTTATGCAGTTAAATGCGCACACACTTTAACCATTGTGCATTATCAAAGAAATTTCATGAGTAGATGAACTATAATACAATCTTCATTGCACATAAATAAACGATGTTGCCCCCAATATGGCGAAATACAGACCGTTCAATTTGCAATGCGACACTAGCGCTACGAGTGGGTCTAGTTTACTATTACAATGTCTTTGGGTTGTGGCAACTCGAAATAGGACACGCCGAGGAGTCTGGACGGGCCTTATGACGTACGCAAGCCAACTAAAACTACGATCAAACTCAATTGAAAAAATAATAAACCTTTGAGAAATAATTTGCAGCGTTTTTGTTTATGAATTCCGTTGAGTGTGCACTTAGGTTGCACACTCAGTGCACCCCCAGGGTCGCCCTCAAATCACGTCTATGAATCGCACAGAGTGCATGAATTCCCTTATCGATACACTTAGGGGCCCACTCAGACTCAATTCCCGTCTATGAATTCCGCCCTTAATGTTTAAAACCTTTTTTTTCCAATGAAATCGGGGTTTTGGGGTCGGTTTTTACGTACTCGTATTTTTGGTTTATTATTTCCAATAATATTGGTTTATTATTTCCAATAATAAGCCTATGTGATCGTATAGCAAAAAATTTTTATAACCCCCCCTCAAACTTTGTCACTTTACGTTTCAAGGTGCGTAGAATCCAAATTTGAAATGTCCGTCCGCCGTCCGGGCCATAAAAGGCCTTAGAATTGACTTAAAAAATCTGTTCTTTCGCACATAGACTCCACTTGGGGTCTAGTTGGTCCTAACTTCTCGCCAGCTCGATCGCTCCACTCTCATGGGTGCTATGAGCCAAAAATAGGTGAAAAAGTGTCTTTTTTGTTGTTGTATATTTCAAGTTGTATAGAAATTGGAGATTTATGAGTGAAAAGAAAATGTTAGCTATTAATTTTATGGAAAAAAAAAGTATTCTAAATGATACTCTTCTATTCAAAAAGAGATTTAGGATTTTAGGCTATTTTTTGCAATTTTATAGATTTTTTAGAACAAAATTTAATGAAGTTCATGTTTTTAGCATAATTTCGTACATAAATTTTTGAATGTTCTATTTCATAGTTGATAAACTTTATTTAACCAATCTTATGCCAAAAAGTATAAATTTAACAATTCTTAGCCATTTTCAGTGATTTTGTCAGCACATTTTTTGAAATTTGACCAATCAGATTATATCAATATACAGTATAGGTAACACTTTTATGTGTTGGAAAGATGACTATGTAATAAATTGTTTTTTTATCAACTATATTAAAGAGAGTAAAATTGTGAGATTCCGCTGCTGTAATGGATTGAACCCATTTGTGAGGTCCGAAGCTCCCAGTTCCGATACTAAATAATATATACTATAAGCGGCGTTTAATAATTATGGACCAGAGATCTAGGTAGAAGGGCTGTCTAATACATAAGTAATAAACCTTTGTGTAATAATTTGCAGCGTTTTTGGTTTATCATTTCCAATAATAAGCCTATGTGATAGTGTAGCAAAAAATTTTATAACCCCCCCTCAAACTTTGTCACTTTACGTTTCAAGGTGCGTAGAATCCAAATTTGAAATGTCCGTCCGCCGTCCGGGCCATAAAAGGCCAAAGAATTTACTTAAAAAACCCGTTCTTTCGCACATAGACTCCATTTGGGGTCTAGTTGGTCCTAACCTTTAACCGTCCCGATCGCTTTACTCGCATAGATGCTATGGGCCAAAAACGGGCGAAAAAGTGCCTTTTTCGAGGCTTAGACGTGTGTTGGACTTAGTGTTAGACGTGTTAGACGCACGCCGGGCACGCTTGGCAGGGGTCACCGTGGGCGGTGAGGGGGGTGAGATGGGGGTGGAGTGAGAGGACGCGCCGCGGCACCATGAGGTGGGTACAGCGTTCCTTCGAGCCATGAATATATGTTTTTTTCTAGGTCATATTTGAGTGTTAATACCAATGCTTTTCCTACGCATATTTAATTACATATCCTCTCGACTTTTCGTACGTACTTAGATAATGATATTATTAAGGCAATAATTATTTGAATAGATAGGAGCTCAAATCGAGAAATATAAACATGCGTATATCTCTATTATTTATAAGAATGAAACTCCGTCTGTCTGTTTGTTTGTTTGTCTGTCGTGTCTATGCACGGCCAAACGGCTGAGTGGGCCGGATCTACGAGTGGGGGGATCTTCTTGGGATTTTCCGATAGGGTGTATAAGCGAATTTAAAATTTTCTAATCCCACCCGAACCATGGGCCGTAGGGCGGGAGGGGGGTCGAAGTAATCTCTATTATTTATAAGAATGAAACTCCGTCTGTTTCAGTATGTCTCTAAGGGTAGGTTTAACTTCTGTAGGGGATGCTGCTCGCTTCGCTCGCTTGAGGAAGTTATACTGCCCACCCAACCTGGCAGACGTTTTTTTCTGTTGGAAATTCTTACAAACAAAATAAATCTTATAAAACTACGTGGAACCACGAAAAGTTTATTAGGGAATGTTGCTCACTTCGCTCGCAAGGTATTGCTGGATAGGTGTTGGGAAATACCCGTATGAAATTCCGTTGAAATGAGTCAAGTGCCTAGTGAGTCCCCTGTGAGTCATCGCGTCCCTTTCAGGTAAGCAACGTTGTGTAACGGAAGTAATAATTAATGTGCGCTTTTTGGACTTCCCTGCTTCCCCTACCCCTCTAAACGGCCATCAAAAATTCCGGAAAAATACCGGTTTCGTAGGTTTTGAAACGAGAAAGACGACGGCGCGATCGGATCGCGAAAAAAGTATCGGGAAATGCGTCAAAAAAATGCGAAAGTACGGACCGTGTTTTCTCGAAAAGTCCGACAAAAACTACGTTTTTTCCGATTAAAATATACCCCATAAAGGTACGTTTTTCGGAACGGTTTTCGCGGGCGAAATACAGCTTTGGGTCCGCCGAATCTGAATCCGAAATCGGATATCGAAAAAAGTGACGAGAACTCGGTCAAATTGCGAGTGGAAGCGAGGGGAACCGTTTAACATCAGAAATTAATCGACCACGGGCCGCCGTTACACAACGTTGCTTACCTGAAAGGGACCCGATGACTCACAGGGGACTCACTACGCACTTGACTCATTTCAACGGAATTTCATACGGGTATTTCCCAACACCTATGCAGCAATACTTTGCGAGCGAAGCGAGCAACATTTCCTAATAAACTTTTCGTGGTTCCACGTAGTTTTATAAGATTTAATTTGTTTGTAAGAATTTCCAACAGAAAAAAACGTCTGCCAAGTTGGGTGGGCAGTATAACTTCCTCAAGCGAGCGAAGCGAGCAGCATCCCCTACAGAAGTTAAACCTACCCTTAGGGATCTACCGTTTGCGAGCGAAGCGAGCATCATTCCCTACATGTTGGGTGGGCAGTATAACTTCCTCAAGCGAGCGAAGCGAGCAGCATCCCCTACAGAAGTTAAACCTACCCTTAGAGATCTACCGTTTGCGAGCGAAGCAAGCAACATCCCCTACATGTTCCAATTGCGAGCGAAGTGAGCAACATTCCCTACATACCACACTTTGCGAGCGAAGCGAGCAACATTCCCTACAAGCCACACTTTGCGAGCGAAGCGAGCAACATTCCCTACATACCACACTTTGCGAGCGAAGCGAGCAATCTAATGGGGGCCCGGGGGGCTTGCGTAGGATGTGGAGGCGAGCGTAGCGAGCCGGAGCGGCTAGTAATTATAGAAGTACAGGTTGTGGCAACTCAAAATAGGACACGCCGAGGAGTTTGGACGGGCCTTATGACGTACGCAAGCCAACTGAAACTACGATCATACTCAATTGAAAAAATAATAAACCTTTGTGGAATAATTTGCAGCGTTTTTTTTTTTCAAACGACGATTTGGAAAACTTTTTTTTAAATCGTAAGCGGTTCAAGTGTAATGTCATCCCCCTGATGGTGATTGTTGATTATGGACGCTGGGGTCTGATGATAAATAGTTTAATGCTGATTTCAAAAGTGTGGTGAACATCTCAAAAATTGAAGATAGAAATAGTAAGAAAGTGTTGGTAATGTCTAAAAGAAATCGCCGATTTTCTGTATTTCGCAAAAAGTGGAATAACTCAGAAACAAAGCCCCAAAAAGAAAATTTCATTGAAGCATTTTCTAATCCAAATTCAACCTAAAATTGAAAAAAAGCAATAAAAAAGGAGGGTCAAGTGGAAACCGTCAGTTTCAATTAATGATTTGAGACCTTAAAACATGGAAAAATAAAAATCGAACTTCCGCATCGTGAAGCTGAGTTGAAATACTATAAAAAAAGGCCAGTTCAATTTTTCGATAGCTAGCACCGTAAGGCTGTAATTTTCCAATGAGCCCGTTTAGATGAGACAACCTGTATAATATAATAACTCGGCCCTTCGGGCCTCGCAAGGGGCTCCACCCCTTGACCCCTTCACCCCCTAATCTATACTCGGCGCCTCGCGCCTCGCCGGATCTTTTCTCTTTTCTACTGTGTAGAAAACGAGGATAATTTGCTATGCAATTCGTCTCACGAAGAAAAAAAAAAAAATAAAATAAAAAAATAAAAAAACTTTCAAGCCTGGCTGGGATTCGAACACACAACCTTCGTCTCACGAGAAAAAAAAATATAAAAAAACTTTCAAGCCTAGCTGGGATTCGAACCCAGGACCTCGCGCTTCGTGTCCCCGGACATTTTTAATGTGGACGTTACATACCAATCCAACAGGTTTTTATCACACATCACACTGTTGCTTTTCTTTTCGTTCTTTTTTCCTTTCTTTTACACTTCTTATTTCGGTTTAAATTCTAATGAATGTCTCGCAAATCTTCGTTTTCGGACTCCAGAATCAAAGTCTCCACCATCTAGAAAAAAGGTAGGCATAGGAATAAAACAAGACTGTCAGACAATAAACAAAAACTTTTGATAACACCTAGAGCTACGAATCTACAGCAACAAATTTACGAGCATGAACCAGTCAATTACCTGGATGTGTAGCAGGTTCCTCTGATGATGGGCCAGGTTTCTGGTTTTCAGACATTGGTCAGATCTTGTGTCTATAAAAGAATAATTTTTCGTTGATTGGAATGATTCAAAAAAATTTTAGAATAAGAGAAAAGAGGGTACCAACGGGATAATACTAGAAATAACTACTTTTTAGCACTTTTTGTAGTGATGATCGCTAGAACTGCGAGAATAGATTTTACCATAAACGTTTCATAATTAGAGATGTGATATAAATTAATACCAATATCAGGTGGGTTTACCAAAATCAGGTGGCTTTGCAAAAAAACCCCTCTCAGGCTGTTCCCCTCATATGCGTAGTATGAAAGGTCCAGGCACAAACGTACGCGCAAAAAGTTGACACTCTAATGAAGCCGTAAACTCAGGACGTTACCTTGAACCTGCCAGGGGTCTTGGCCCCCCTGGACCCCCGTAATCTATACTCGGCGCTTTGCGCCTCACCGGATGATTTCTCTTTTCTACTGTGTAGTAAACGAGGATAATTTGCTATGCAATTCGTCTTGCGAACGAGCACCAAAAATTTGTTTTTAAATAAAAATTAAAAAATTTTCAAGCCTGGCTCCGCCCCTTGGATTCGAACCTACACAACCTTCGTCGCACATAAAAAATGGATATAATAGAAAAAAAAAAAAAAAAAAATCTTCAAGCCGGGCTGGGATTCGAACCCACAACCTTCGCCTCACGAGAAAAAAAAAGTCTGACTATGATTCGGATTCGAACCCACGACCTCACGGGTTTGAGTGCGAGCCGAAAAATTGAACTGACATTTTAAATGCGGGTCCGATTTTTACGTTATCATAAAAAATTATTGCTTTTTTCGGGGTCGGCCTAAGAATTCGCTGATAGACATTACGAACATACTATTTTTATATATATATCAGCAATAAATATCCATCATCAGACCCCAGCGTCCATAATCAACAATCACCATATATTTCACTTATATATATATATATATATATATATATATTTTCTACATGAACTTAAATGATAGAAATTTGACAAGTATAAAGGTGAAAGAGTGACCCTGATATGTTCGAGTAAATTGCTTCATTCAAAATTAGAAGAGTAATGAGACGCCGTTTTCTGAACTAGTCACAGACCTTCTTCTTTGGGATAATCAGAAGATGAATGTGTAGGATCCTCACGTGAACTACAACCAATTCTGTTGTTTTCCAGTCCCTTGAATACGCGATTTGTTCAAGGATATACCTCAACTGACTTACCGCCAGGGAAGAAATATAGGAGGAATACTGTCTCGATAGGCATCCACAAGTTCTGCCTTCAGAAGTGCAGCAGCCTGGTTTACACCGATGTGAACGTCTGAACGGTGCAAACTGTGTGACACTGTACATTGAAGGCTCTCACTTTACCTCTCCCAATACCTCTCCAATAATAAGCCTATGTGATCGTATAGCAAAAATATTTAAATAACCCCCCCTCAAACTTTGTCACTTTACGTTTCAAGGTGTCAGAATCCACGAAATGTCCGTCCGCCGTACCAGCTGATCTGCCATAAAAGGCCTTAGAATTGACTTAAAAAATCTGTTCTTTCGCACATAGACTCCACTTGGGGTCTAGTTGGTCCTAACTTCTCGCCAGAGGCTTCTATGGGTGCTATGAGCCAAAAATAGGTGAAAAAGTGTCAATTTGGTTTATAAATTTGAGAATGAATAACCATATGAGCTTCCTATAAACCAAGATTCGATAACCCCTGCCATTGAAGCTGCATGCGAGATCGCACAATCCTACTGTGACGTTCAACGAGTGCTTCGGAGTGAAAGAATCTGAAGCGGCTGCCACAACCCACGAACGACAGACTGCTGCAGCAGTCTGAACGGGCTCATCCGGGCCATGGGTATTGGCCTTATCAATGAGGCCTCCTGGTCTCAATCTAAACGATTGAGATGACTCCACTTGGGGTCTAGTTGGTCCTAGCTCCTCGCCAGCTCGATGAGCTAAAAATAATGAAGCCATACTTGCTTACATGGTTACAAGCTTTGACCAAATGAATGTATAGAAATTTGACCAATTAAATGATATTAATAATTAATATTGACCAAATGATATGAATAATTAATATTGACCAAATAAATGTATAGAAAGAAACAAGAAAAAATGTGAGGGAAGGTATAAGGTAAAAATATGTACAAAACCAAAAAAAAGTGTCATAACTGAATGTACAAATATCTAATGTAGGTAAAAAAATTACACCACATATACACTCTCTATAAAAAAAAAAAAAAAAAAAAACAGGTAATTATTTTTGACGAAAAAACATTTACAGTACAGTTTTATTCAACAATTATTATTTAAAAATACGTTCATTATTATTCAAAAATACATTCAGTATATATAAACAGTACAGTATTACCTATTCAATTTTCATTATACAATTCAATTTTTCAGTATGAAAACTTCTTATTTCGGATCTAATAAATGTCTTACTCCAGAATCAAAGTATCCACCATCTAGAAAAAAGGAATAGGAATAAAACAAGATCAGACAATAAATAAAAACTTTTGATAACACCTAGAGCTACGAATCTACAGCAACAAATTTCATGAACCAGTCTTACCTGGATGTGTAGCACTGATGATGCCAGGTTTCTGGTTTTCGGACATTGGTCAATGTCTACAAAGGAATAATTTTTCGTTGATCAAAAAAATTTTAGAATAAGAGAAAAGAGGGTACCAAGAAAATTCTAGTACTTTTTAGCACTTTTTGTAGTGATGATCGCTAGAACTGCGTGAATAGATGTTACCATAAACGTTTCATACTTAGAGACGTGATATTAATAACAAAATACTTACCAAAATCAGGTGGTTTTGCAAAAAAGCCCCTCTCAGGCTTTTCCCTTCATATGGTCGCCGGATCTTTTCTCTTTTCTACTGTATATAAATATATAATTGCTATGCAATTCTTAGGCCGACCCCCAATAATTTTTTAGGCCGATCCCAGCCACAACCTTCTAAAATTTTTTTTTTTTTTTTCGAATTTGAAACCGCAGTAGAAAAAAAAGGCCCGAAGGTGGTTGACACTTTATCTGTAACTTATTTATCACTTTAAGCCGATAGCACTGATTGAATCCCAATTCGTGGGATGTTGCATGTTGGGGGGGTTTACCCTACTACTGACTGACCATCGCCTTGGAGTGTTGCGCTGCGGTGATTGTTCATTCTTAAATTCACCTGAGACGCTTTACCAACATAAAACGCAGGACAACGTTTACATTCCAGCATTTATATGCAATTGAGGGGTTGGCAGTGTGCAGACGCCCTGACTGGATAATCTTGAAAATCATTTGGGCTCATGAAAGTGGTTCAGGGGGTGGCAATCTCACATAATTTGCATCTGGGTCTACCACATGGTTCCAGTCCTCGGGCAGGGTCCCTAGGGGCAGGTTCCTCGTTCAGCAAGGAACAATTGTTGAGCGCATCAAGGAAATCATCCAGTTCACTCCTGCCATGCTCACACATAATGAAAATGTCGTCCAAGAAACGACCCCAGATCATCATTTAAATGTCTGGGGGGAAAACGCATGCATCAATAATGAAAAAACAAACATTTTGTTGCCTAGTCATCCCAGAACTGGAAGCTGCGCCATCTTCAAGTCCTAGACTTCGAAGTTTTCTCCATGTGCGCCTGAGACGAATAGCTAAGGTGCGAATGATGGTGAGTTGGATTTTCCCCCTCACCCATGTGGCGACCTGCAAGTATGGGCGAGACCACTTCTCACTGGGCAGTGTGGCAACCTGTCATTGAAAGCGCCGAAAATCTTTGCCAAGAGGTCCATCGCAAGAGCAAACAAGTGGGGTAAATGACGCTCGGCAATCTTCAGCAGCAGTGTCATACTGCATTGCATGTAGTGCATGCATCACCTTGCATGCAGTGTCATACCTTCCATATGGATGGCCACAGTCCTTCATGCTATTCCATTGAGGAGGGGTAAACCCCCTCAACATGCAACATCCCACGAATTGGGATTCAATCAGTGCTCTCGGCTTAAAGTGATAAATAAGTTACAGATAAAGTGTCAACCGCCTTCGGGCCTCGCAAGGGGCTCCGCCCCTTGACCCCGCCAGGGGGGCTTCGCCCCCCTGGACCCTCCTAATCTATACTCGGCGCTTCGCGCCTCGCCGGATCTTTTCTCTTTTCTACTGTGTAGAAAACGAGGATAATTTGTTATGCAATTCGTCTCACGAGAAAAAAAAAAAAAATTTTTTTTTGTACCCATTTATTATTACAATATAAATTTCTATCAATTGTACGAAATGTCCCCATTTTAAAATTCTTCGAGGATAGATTCTACTACCATTACCACCTCATCTAAAACACTTTTAAACCCTATGTTCTAGGATTATTCTGCCAAACGTCCTTTCTTTCACTTTATACTCAATCACTAACTTTTTTTGATCGTATTTAGATTCTCATTGTAATTCAGAACCTTCAAACAAAATATGAAGACGTTTCAAGAACTTCTGCTAGTGGTGCTGCTCTTGGGAAGTTGCTGGGGCCGGCAGGAAATATATCCGGAGGACCTTGCCAAACTGCTGATCGAATTTGGAGAGGCAACTTCGTATGTCTTAAGTTTTCAGAAAATTATAATTGATCATAAATCGTCCGATGTAGCGAAGGCGTACATTAGACTTATGCGTTATCATTGGGACTTGAAAAACTTAATGCCCGGTAAGTACCCTAACATAGGTTAATAAAAAAAAAGTCTGCTAAGTTGGGTGGGCAGTATAGCTTCCTCACATAGGTATTCTAGTATGGACTGGTCGAATTAGTTGAAGAAAAAAGTAGGAGGCGAAATGGTTAAATGCAAAATGAAACATTATTAAAAGTGTAGCCATGCAAACATATGATAGAAATATGCTATTAGATAGGTTTATGATTCATTTTTGCGCATGCTCATACCGTACCATCAATCCAGGAGGTTTGTCACCCGTCTCGGAGTTTCAACCAATATTAATTCTGCACATGAGCAACAGTTATTACTCAACCAATCGCTATGAAATACACAGGGCATCTTCCTGAAAAATTTACCCAACTACCACTCGAGTTTGAATAGAATCAGCCCAATAGACTATGCGAAATCAACGTTACAATAAATTCACTTTTACGCATGCTCACTCGCAACTGTTTATTCGATGGTAATGCAATTTATCTATATGGAACCTTCTACGAGATAACCCGCACAGTCCGTGAATATTTCATAAATATCGGTACATGTCACATTTTATGATTTATTTTATGAAAGTTGAGAAGGTATCAGTCGTCACTAGCAAGTCAAGTACTGGGGGCAAGCGCTTTTGATGTAAATACATCATCCCCAGGCCATCGAAACTACTGTTTCAAAAGCCTGATGCTGATGTCTTTACAGAAAAATATGATCGACCCTCAATAAGTATGTTGTCAAAATTATTAGGATAACGGTCAAAACTAGTAAAAGTCTTTATTGCCGAGCTTTTGGTTTATATAAAACCATCACCAGGGCTCAAAGATCTTTTATGGTTCGACAGGCAGAGTTGAAAAAAATGTGATGAGCTAATAATGTGGCAGATTTTTGGGCCTATTTTGCTAAATTTGTTTTGAGTGATGTGATAATATCTATACTGAAGATATTGTGACGGATAAGAGTGGTTCCTCCTTCTCGATTCTTGAATACGCTGCATCTGGAGATATGCCTGACGGTTTCTACAACTAAAAAAGATACCTCTGGGTGTAGCAGGTTAATTGCTTCTCACCTTTGAAAGAGGAATTCTCGCGTTCCGCCACCTCTCGTAGTTATATGGTAGCAGAGCGTGGTTTCGAGCGGGTCCCTACAAACTCATCAAACGGCAACTCATAAAAAACGTGAGGTCGAGTCTTTTTTAGGAGTTTCCCCTTTGGGTGGGACACTGGTCAAAACTGAATGGATGGGAAAGTCGTCAAAAAGAATTTCAAATAGAAATCGGATATAAATTTGGAAGATGAAAAGTAGTTGACAATTATTTTTGATGACTTCCCTGTCCCCTGTGGAAACTGGTCAAACGCTCCTAAGGGGAAACTCATCAAAAGGAAAGTCATCAAACCAAACCTTTGGAAGGCTCCACCGTGTGCCAGATCCAAAACCGGTATAAGGTTTTTGGCCAAGTGGTTATTCATGGTGGTGATGAGCTGTAACAATAGCAGGAAGTTGACCGAAAGTAGACAAATATCCGTTTACTAATACCAACATTTTTGACGAGTTTCCCGTCACTCTTTTTTGATGAGTTTCCTTGAGGTAGTTTTTGAGGAGTGTCTCGACAGTGCTGGATTCTAGTCGAAAAAAATTATAATGATTCATAACTGAATTAAACGGATAAGTTTATTAGTTTCCAGTTTGTGATGAATCGCTCGTTCATGAAGATTTGACGAGTTTCCACCCCACGTAAAAAACTGATCAAAAATGGGGTTCCACGATTTTTTTGATGAGTTTCCTGTTGATGAGTTCCTAGTTCCCTTTCGAGCCACCCTCGCCACCACCCAGGCCCTCTGTTATTGAATGTCCTGGCGCCCTAATCCCCCCCCCCCCCCCACCAAGGCGAAATGGGCATTAACCCCTTAAAACTTAAAAATCTCAAAAACTAAAAAACATACCCCTGCCCTGCCTATTTGGAGCCACTTGGCCACCCCGTACACTCTAGGAGAGTCTCGCGGGAGCACACCGAAGGGCACAAGTAGCGCTTCCTGGAGGCATTCTGGGCAAGTTAGAGTACTAGTCAGCTAATCGCGTATCATCGCGTTAATTTTCTCACCTCTTTTCGGTACAAATTATTATTATATACGAATTGTACAAGAATTGTACAAGTACGAATTGTACAAAGTACGAATTGTACAAGAATCGTCGTGAACACAAAGCTTCCACTTTTTGTTCCACCAAGAGCAAAATATTGATAGCATGGAGGCAAAAAGAGATCTGCCCTAGACGCTTGACATGATTGTCAGGGAGGAGAGCTACAAAAAATGAAACATCAAGATGTATGTACACTCAACACTTATTAGGTAGGTACCTACCTACCTGCCTACCTACCTATACAAACTTGGTATGTACTTCTTCAAACGATGAACACTAATTCAATCTCTGATGCTACCTGTACTAAACCTATTTTGAAATGGTTGCCCACCGCTTGACGAGATTACTTGTATTGGATCCATTTCGATACCTAACTCACGTTTTCCCCCAGATTCACTAAAAAGCAACAAGATTCAAGTGTAAGCACTAAGCCGGTGAATACATCAGGCACCCGATCAGCTGAATAGTAGCCCGGAATGCCAGAAGGATGCGCTGGTTGTCCCTTTCGGTTTGCTCTTGAAAGCTTGTGGCTTGAAAGCCCCGGGAGTGTAACGGATAGGAGTAATTCCTCCCTCTTCGATTCTTGAATACGCCGCATCTGGGGATATACTTGACGGTTTCTACAACCAAAAGGGACACCTCTGGGTGTAGCAGATTAATTGCCTCTCACCTTTGAAGGAGGGATTCTCTCTTTCCGTCACCTCTTGTTGTTATATGGTAGCAGAGCGTGAATTCGAGACACCCTTGCCATCACCCAGGCCCTCTATTATTGAATGTCCTGGCGGCCTATTAATGAAAACTGTCACGAAAAGTATAATGCATATAATAAAAATATCACGATTTATTATTATTACCCCCTCCATTCACCCCCTTCCATCATGAAATTTAATACTCATGTTACATATTCCAAACCTAGACCGATTTTGAAGTTGAATAGAAAAATAATTACGAAAATTGGACTAGGATAGCTGAAACATCATGATTTATCAATATTACCCCCTCTATTCATCCCCTCTCTCGATAAAGTTTGAAAATCCTGGCATACTTCCCAAAACTAAATCGAATTCATAATGGAACAAAATAAGAATCACGAAAATTGGTAGAGATTCGTAGGTTGGGTGGGCAGCGCTTGACGAAATCGGTAATTATTCCCTCCACCCCCCACCCCAACAGTAGATCGGGAATTCCCAAGGTTTGTTGCACAACTAGACTAAAATTAAGATCAAACAAAATAAAAATCACGAAAATAGGTTGAGAATTGTAGCTTGGGCTGCGTCGACAAAATTTGTCACACACATACATGCACCTATCGTTTTTTTTTTTCATGGATTCGGTCTTTGAATTGTATGTGGTTATTTTTTTTCTCTCATGCTTGGGTTGTCCCTCACCCCCCTGGGTCAATTCCATTAGATCGTCCCCCTTAAATGAGAATCCTTGCGTGTATGTCCTAGCTTCTGAGGGATGTCCTAAAAAGTAGTGGGAATTTCTTTACCGCAGGAGTTGGGGAATCCTCAGCCCGAGCTGTTGGGAAATTTTTAGCTTCACCTCATAGCTTTTGTTGGTGCAACGTCCCTGCTTTTGGCTTCAGAAAATCCCAAAGGATTCGGAATCCTCCGTCCTATCTAGAAGACTATGGTTTAAAGCAGGGGCGGCTACTGATAGGAGCATAGGCGCATGTGCACCCCCAGTCAAACCAAAATAATAATAATATTTCAAAATTTCTCCACTCTCATTTGAAATTAGCTAGTGACAGAAGATGGGAAATCTAAATCTACCCGCGAAACAGAGAAGGTTGCGGTAGGGAAGGGCTGAAGTGGGAAGCTCACCCAACCTGACCAATCAGAAGCGAGCGGGAGCAACAACTCAAAAGTGCTCAACCTCAGACTTGACCGCCTTTCTTCGGACTGAGGATTTTCAGTTTGAATTGAAGCGAGCATGTGAGATTGACCAATCAGAGAGCCCGTTACATCAAGAGATGAGCATACTTAGGGGCATGCTCTTCTGCTTGGTAGCGACACCAATTCTCCTTATCATTTTTATCAGTCACACTACTTCTATTTTTCCCGGTGTTATTTCATTTAGTGTTACGATTTTTTGAAGTTATTGAGTGTTGAGTAGATACTTTTACGATGAATAATTCAGTTGAGTTCATCAAGTTGAACTAATCCCATTTGTCAATCGAAGAAAAGTGCAGGATTCGCGATGCTGGCCACCCCTTGCTACTATTGGGGCTAACGCAAACTTTGAAAATCAAAAATCGTTCTGATTTGGTCCGTAAGTTCAACCCCTATAATGTGATAGATTTTATTTTTATATTCCCCATTATTTATCTAGATGATGACTAACCCTTCTCTTTCCCCATGAACCTCTCCTCTCCCTTTCCTTCCCCTCCATGGCAAGATTTGCTTTCACATCCACGATGGTTCTTGCTGGGTGGGTATACATTTCAGCTATTGCAATCATTCCTCGGGTTAACTCCTTTGATGGTTAAGTATTTCAGAATTTCTGTCTTCCATTTGACAACATTTCTCGTGTCTGGTATTTAGTATTTAGTACCTAGTATTTAGTATTTAGTATAAAAGCACCTCTACCGTCCCCGCGATAGCCCTTGTTGATCTCTGTGCACCCCCTGAGTTTCAAGCCAGGAGCCACCACTGGTTTCAAGTAACGTAAAGGGAGAATGTGATGATCGAGACACTATTATTCACACTGTTTCTAGGTGTGCCGTTTCACTTATTTATGAATCATAATGTGTTCATTTTCGAATGTTATTTCTAACAATTCTAAGCACACGTTTTGTGAATTAAAGCCTTATAATTCTAAAGGTTACATTTAGAAATTACTTATTCAAGGCTAGCTGAAGCTGACTGGTGCAAATACTTTAACTCATGTGTTATAAGCTGCATAACGGTCAAAAAATTTGTTGAATTACGAGCAGCGATTGTAACATTCTATACGCAATTTAGATGCAGCCAATTCACAACAACAATTATATTGTACGAGTATATTATTACAATTCTACAATTACATTGTAGTATGTATATTATATATAGGTATATATATATATATATATTATATATATATATATATATATATAACTCGGCCCTTCGGGCTTCGCCCCCCTGGACCCCCCTAATCTATACTCGGCGCTTCGCGCCTCCCCGGATCTTTTCTCTTTTCTACTGTGTAGAAAATGAGGATAATTTGCTATGCAATTCTTATTGTACATTTTTATTCGTTCATTTTACATTAAAAAATGGATATAAAAAATTTGGAAAAAAAATTTTTTAAGCCTGGCTGGGATTCAAACCCACGGTGCGAAAAAAAAATTTGTGAAAATTTTTGAAAAAAAAAAAATGTTCAAGCCTGGCTGGGATTCGAACCCACGACCTCTCGGGTTCGAGTCCCCGGACATTTTAAATGGGGTCGTTACATAAAAAATTATTGGGGGTCGACCTAAGAATTGCATAGCAATTAATATATATGTAATTTATATTTTGTGTGTGTTTTAGCCTTGCAAAATGGAAAACTCTCAAACTTAGACCCAGAGATGCAGGAATTCATCAAACAGTTTTCCAACCAGATACGTAACCTAATCTTCAGGATTAAGGAAGCCAGAGACGACAAATATGTGAAGGAAGAAATGAAAAAATTCCATGAAGAGAATCCGAGATTTCGTGAATTTTGGTGAGAAATTCCGTGAAATGACACAAAAGAAATCAAGGCTAAAAAGATCTCCAAAAGAAGCGGTTAAATATATCTTTGCAGTACAGTTATAAACTTTGGAGAATTCATTGTAACGTATCGGTATCGAAAACCTGTTTATGTTTACCTACCTATTCTGTCAATACCCTATGATGAAGCACATTCTTTGACCACTCAGTCAGAGATCGTAAGAAACTCAACTCAAGAAACAGAAGAAGGTTGTTGATTGATATCCACAGTTATCATCGGTCGCCATAAGTCAACGCATAAACAAGCAGTGGCGTAGCAAAGTCATTTCTCATGGAAGGGTAGCAATAATAGTGAAAGGTTTTAATATATATAGGTTTTGATATATAAAACTAGGTGTATAGTACTGGTAGTTCTGTACATATATGGACACTAATATTATATTATCGGAGTAGTACTTATATTATAAGGGTACTAATATTTTAATTTGATGAGTTTATCCTAAACAAATTTTGGTCAAGTGACAATCAATATTTTTACCTATTCGATTTTGCTGATGAGAAATGACCGGTCTAAAACCTGGACCAGGTCTGGTCCTGCAGGACCCGAAACGCAGCATTGGTTTCATGTCTCCTTTTACGTTTTTCCTATGATTAAAACCAATGAAAATCGTTGTTTTCCTCTTTTGATGAAACAATGTTTACTACCTTCGCTATTATTTTTATAACCATACAAACATTATTATTCGTGTTACAGTTGAACACGGGACTACGAACAGCAAACGCAGGACCAGCATCTTTTCCTCGTTTTTAAATTTTTGACATTTTATGTCTTTACTTTGGCACATGAACGAAAAAAGCGTTAAAAAAAGCGTTACGGTTGGTTTTCTGATGATTTCCGCTTACGTAACCGAGTCGTTTTTAATCCTACAAAATTCGTTGACCATTCGTTCGAAAGCTCTCGATTTATCCAACCATATTATGTTAACTACTTCGAAGTGCGTGGCCAACAAGCTGAGTTATGAGCATGGTTATATGAATAATTGTTTACACACAGGTGATCATTCTCAATAATTGATGCTGTGAACATGATTGCAACCGCTTGTTAATTTTTGATGATTTCATTGAGCTGGGGTTTCGATGATTTGATTCATAGCAGGTGATCCGAATATTGCGAGAACGGTTTGATTTGTGAAGTGGTGGTTAAATCATTTTAATAGGTAATTTCTACGCTTTACACTCTAGGAAGCTGTAATTTCGTATGTAGCCTCTTTAGGACATTTACTTGACGATGCCCATGGTCCGGATCAGCTGAGTGGCTCTTAGTGTTGGATGTTAAATTTGAATTGAATGTGGAGGGAGACTTTAAATTTGGGCTGTTTACCCGCAATTCCGATTCCCTATTGGTCCGCCATTTTACCTGTCGGCCAATCAGATGACTTGTGTTGTACTATCGCCATTCCCGTATAATTAATTTCCATGTGAGCTTTTCGCTAAAATTATTTTCATTAAAACTTATATTAAAACTAAAATCTTTGGTTTTTATGACTTAAAAACCTCAACAGGTTATGTTGCCCAGATTAGGTTTCGATTCGAAGTGAACGAAGTGTCGGAAAAGTAAGGTAAAACTCTAAAACAGTGCGTAGTGTGTGCAGGAAGTTTTGTTGCCGCCAAAACGTAAGTAAAAACACTTTTTCCTTCAAAATGACTTCTAATCAAACCGATGACGTTTCACACATTGTAAAATTGAGTGGTGTAGACAATTTCCACGTCTGGAAACTACAGATGGACGTAGTATTTCAGTCTGCTGGACTTGACGAGTTCGTGACTGGTGGGATCAAACAAGAAGACTTGACAGCAGACAAGGATAAAAAAGAGTTCATTCGTATAGATGCTCGTGCTATAAAAGCGATATTAGCCTCGGTTAATAAGACTGTGTTGTGTCACATAATGCATTGCAAGACGTCAAAGCAAATGATCGACAAAATAACCAAGGTGTACGATCGTTAGAACGATGACCAGGTCAATGAACTTCTGCAGTCGTTTTACGCGCACAAATTCAACAAATCGCTTTACATGGCTCAAAACATCAGTTCAGTTCAGAACATAGCTTTCCGCCTGAATGCTCTAGAACAAAGCGTCACAGATGAGATGGTTACATCCAAAATTTTGTCCATGCTACCAACTGAATATGCTAATTTTCGTACCGCTTGGGGCTCTGTAGTTAAAACTGAACGCACAATAGATAATCTAATGACGAGACTTTTTTCTGAGGAAAGGATTGTTGGAAAACCTAAAACCACCAAAAATGTTGCTTTTCAGACCTTCAAAAAGATAAATAACCACTACAAGAAAAATGAAAATGCCCCAAAATGTTTCAAGTGTAAAAAACCCGGCCACCTCAAAATTTCTTGTCCAATGAATAAATCAAGTGAAGAATCCTATGATGCAGAAGAAAAATGCAAGTACTGCAAGAAGACCAACCACAAATCTGAAAGGTGCTACTTTCGTGCTGAACATGAAAAAAGAGAGAAAACCGCTAATAAAGACAAAGTTGCTTATTTGACCATAAAACCAGAAAATTCTGATACAAACGAGCTGAAATTTTATGCGGACAGTGGATCGTCGTCACGTATGACGAACCAATCCGCTATTTTGACAAATTTCAAAATGAAACATGATGCAGTGAAGGTCGCAAAGAAAAATAAGTCCCTACCTACTACGGGTGTCGGCACTGTGGATGCCAAAGAATGCATACTAAATGACGTCATACTTGCTCCATGTCTTGACAGTAACCTGTTATCAGTAGGTGCCATAACAGAAAATGGTGGTGAAGTACTTTTCACCAAAGAAAAAGTCGTGATTTCTAAAAACGATCATGTGCTTGAGGGGGGAAAAACAAGCAAATTGAGATGTAGTTTGGAAAGAAACCTGACTATAGTAAAATGCACATTTTTGGGTGCACTGCTTACGCTAAAATTCTTACAAAACTAAAGAAATTAGACAGTCGAAGCCAAAAGTATTGCCATGTTGGTTATTCGCTAAATGGATACCGTTTGTGGGACGAAGATGCCCAAAATCATCTAATCTACGTAATTTTTGACGACCAGATCCCTGAAACAAAAATCAAAAACAACTATGATGACGTCACCATTGTACTCGAGATAGAAGAAAACTCTGAAGAAACTGAAAAATCAACTTCTGAGACTCAAGAACCAACCAGCGAGAACAACAGCGCAGCAAGACCAATACAAGATCAGATCAGCACTCCGAACTTCCAAACAGAACAAGAATCTCAAGAAAATATACAAGACTCCGAACAAGAAGAGACCATTTTTGAAGATGCTGAATCTCCTGACGATGAAGAAGAGGATGAACTATTTGGTAGAGGACAGCGTACTAAACGAACTTCTAGTTATCTTCAAGATTTTGTCCTACTTACATACAAGGGAGCTGTAAATGGTCCAGATTCAAGCGATTGGCAGGAGGCCATCAACACCGAAAATATAGCACTTAAGAAAAATGATGTTTTTAAATTCATACCTGCAAAAGACGTGAAAAATAAGAAGCTTCTAAGTAGCAAATGGGTATTTAGACTAAAAGACAATGGAAAATTCAAGGCAAGACTGGTTATGAGAGGATGTGAACAACGCGAAGGTGATTATTATGAAACCTTCAGCCCAGTTGTACACACAAGTGTTCTACGGTTTTTGCTTGCCTATGCAAAGGCTACTGATAAAACAATAATGACATTTGATGTCGCCAGTGCCTTTTTGCATGGAAATCTGTCGGAAGAACTCTACATGAAGCTTCCAGAAGGATTTGAAGAAGAAAAGGGAAAGGTTTGCCTTTTACAAAAATCATTATATGGTCTAAAACAAGCTCCTATTAACTGGAATAAAACTTTTGTTGATTTTTTGAAAGATGAAGGGCTAAGTCAGCTCATCTCAGATAAATCTGGTTTCAAGAACCGTGATAATTCTCTTATTTTGGCTATTCATGTAGACGACGGACTTGTTATTGGAAACAACTCAGATACCATCATGAGATTTTTGAAAGATTTAAAAGAAAAATTTGACATTACATTTGAGAAACAGCCTAAAGTCTACCTTGGAATGGAACTGAAAAATGAAAATGAAAATTTACTGCTTCATCAACCAAAATACATGGATAAAATTCTCAATGAATTTAATATGGAAACTGCTAAAAGCGTGAGAACTCCTTCAACTCCAGGATCCATCGAAAACCCGACTCCGAACAAGAAATACCCTTATCGCGAAGCTGTCAGAAGTCTGTTGTACCTTTCAAACCGTACCAGACCAGACTTAACCTTCTCGGTTAATCATGCATCGAGAAAGGTGGAAAACCCTACCGAAGGAGACATTTTAAAGGTAAAACGTATCTTCAGATACATTCAAGGTACAAAAGACATCACCATCAAGTACTCAAAAAGAGAAGACTGCACGAAAATTGATGCCTACTGCGATTCTGACTTCGCTAATGATGAGAAAACTCGACGAAGCACCGGAGGGTACATCATCCTTTACTCTGGCGGTGCCATATCTTGGTCTACAAAACGTCAGTCGAATATCGCGACAAATACCGCTGAAGCTGAACTAATAAGGTGCATGTGTGAAAGAAGTGTTTTTTCTTAAGCAGTTTTTTTTATGAGCTTACTGGTAAACATTTGAATGTAAATTTGCATATAGATAATCAGAGTACAATCAAAATGATTGAAAATGGATGCAGTAGCAAAAGGTCAAAACACATTGACATCAAGTATAAGTTTATTGCTGAAAAGATAAAACAAAACAATTTCGTTGTAAAATATTGTCCATCAGAGGATCAATTAGCTGATGCTTTTACTAAGTCGTTGACTCCTATTGATTTTGAGAAATTGAAAAACAGATACATGCATTTGATCTTTGAGTATTAATAAGATGGAGAGCCATTGCTCTGAATTCAACGCTGTTTCCGCGTCAAGGCATACGTGCCACTAAAGTCGCGTTGGCTTTGCAATTGACTGACCCGCGCTCGCCACGTTTTTTTCAAATTCAAATGACAATGCAGTTTATTGTAATTTGTTTTGTTTTATATTACTTATTATTGTTACATTTTAGTATTAATTATGTATGTAGACATAACTGTCTAGATATTAGTATGTACATACTTCGGTTCCCATGCCCAAATCTTGGTGCCTCCTATTTTTTTTTTTTTTTTTTTTTTTTTTTTGGGACACAGAACAGCTGATCTACCTTCATCAAACATCCACTAGAGTGTACTGGCGTCATTTCAACACTCATTCCCACAGTGTAAAAAATATGAAATGGTGTTAAATGGTGTACATGTACGGTGAACAATTAGGATGTAAATCTTAAATAAGAAATATGTCCTAGGTATACAATCCCCATTCATTCACCAAACTCAACATCACATCTTACATCAGCTGATCAGTGTTCGGCCATTTTGCCCCTGGTCAATTCAAAAGCCAAACGACAGTAGTGGCACGTATGGTTTGACTGCCTGAAACATCAGTAATAGCCCTCCATCTTATTAATACTCAAAGGCATTTGATAATGAAAAATGAAATTAGAGAATTATGCATTTGTTTGTGTTCAAAATTTTATAAAATTGCTAAAGCTGATTCAAATTTAAGGTGGAATGTTGGATGTTAAATTTGAATTGAATGTGGAGGGAGACTTTAAATTTGGGCTGTTTACCCGCAATTCCGATTCCCTATTGGTCCGCCATTTTACCTGTCGGCCAATCAGATGACTTGTGTTGTACTATCGCCATTCCCGTATAATTGTTTTCCATGTGAGCTTGTCGCTAAAATTATTTTCATTAAAACTTATATTAAAACTAAAATCTTTGGTTTTTATGACTTAAAAACCTCAACACTTAGGGCGGAATTCATAGTCCTGGCCAGAGTAAAGATTTTTCCCGACTTCGGAAAGTAAAGAAATTTCTCAAGCAATTGCTCAGTCTTGTTTGGAATTCATAGTTAAAGTTAAGTTTTTACTTTCCCAAGTCAGGAAATATCTTGACTCAAGTAAAGATTTTTCTTAACTTTCTCAAGTTAAGAAAAATCTTGACTTTAGGCAAAATTTCTCTTACTTGCAGAAGTTGGCAGCCATGATGTTGTGTATTATCCCTAAAAAAAAAGGAATTTCCCCGCAAAATTTACAACTTGATGTAACCTACCTACTCTGTTATCACCTCAGTTCTTCATGTTATCAGGTTGCTTTGTTTTGTTTTTACATTTGTTTTGAATGGCGTGAGCGTGATAATATTTTGTTTCCCAATCCATGTCCTACTGTAATATCCTAAGGAAAAGTAGGACCATGACCTGCTCTCTTCCATTGCGCTGTTGTAGTTCATATGCGTACCTGTGTAGGTATATACATAGTAGTTTTCGTAGTAGTAAGGATCTCGAGTAAACTAGGAAAAGTAAGTTTGACCCGTTCAACAAATTCAGAAATCGGTACAAATATAGAATGCAATGGATTAAGCGCTAATAAAGTTAATCTTAAGAGCTCGCATCTCAAAAATTAAAAAAATAACCCTAAATCAATCTTATTGTGAAATGTAGACAAGGTACCAACACAACTTAGTTGGACAAATAGTGATCCGAAATGTGTATAGTTTGGTACTCAGGATACTCGCAAGCTCACATCTTAACCTTACAAACACCCAACCGTACAAAATCCAATTATAAATATGTACACTATCAATAGTAGGAACGTCGTATTTTGGTATGTACTCTCGAGATTTAGAGCCGCATTTCTAGCCGAAAAAACTCACTCCTGTCATTGTGCTGTAGGTAAACAGAGCAGTAGGTAAAATTACCAATAGGTACTCGAGTACGTGATCAAATCGAACGAAATTTCAACTTATATTAAAACTAAAATCTGCAAGGATTACGGAAGTTTATTTTTTCCCCCAGTTTTTGCAACAATCCTGGTCCTGACTTAAAAACCTCAAACACATTTAGTTGAGCATAAATGCGAAAACATACGATTGTTCTGCAGCAAATGTTACTCTGAACCGAAAGAAACATGTGTAATGCATCTGATCAACCCTACTCGTATGCAAGCGTTTCTGATGAATTATCGAATACAACCGCCACTATACACACACTATACGAAAACCGTTTTCTTTAAGCAAATGCTCAAGGTATCCTTTAAATTTGCTTGGTTTTCTGGATCTTTCGAAAGCAACAGTGTCAACGTGGAGCTACTCAATCGCATTTCCTTTTGTATATGAAACTTCTTTTTGATGTTTTTGCAGAATGGTTTTTGCCTTTGGTAGATAAAATCTTTGTGTTGGAGAATCGCATTGTATAAAACTTCTTTTTAGACTTTGTGTTGTTTGTCAATATATACCACCTTCACTACTATGTGGTAATCCCTCATCCCCTCCACTCTACATTTTATAACTGAAGGAATAGGATTTGTGGGGCTATGAACATAATTATCTCTTGTTCATATCTCTTCATTCATAACAATATCTCTATTACACCCAGTTATTTAAATGCAAGGAAAGTTGTGGGGGTGGGGGGTACGCATAATGTGATAGGAAGGTAATTATACTTCGTTCATCGTCATGGGAATGATTTTCTACGGTAACAATTGGTGGGGGTCCTGTCTGCCTTAACGACAATATGGAGGGGGAAATAGGGTGGTTATTACATTAATTGGCATAAAACACTGAAAACGTGATATGGGTATGGTTTTCCATTGTAACTAATGCGAGAAAACCACTAGTGCGGGCCCCGTCAGCCTTGACATTAATACGGAGGGGGAAACTGAGCCATTCCAGTGGAAATGTGCTGAAACCAAGAAAAACACGACACGGATACAGGCACGTATCTAATTTTCAAGGGAAACAAATGCGAGAAAACAATCGTAAATGTTGAGGGGAAAATTAGGTAGGAAATTGTACGATAATAATTGAAATTAAGAAAAACACGATACGTTCTACAGACTAAGCGAAAAAACTATTTGTCGACCTGGGTGTGGATGTGGTGGGGGTAATGAAGGTAAGTCCGATTAAAGCAACGGAGCAACTCCAGTAAACTGGATAAATAAGTAAATCCTATTCGGAAAAGAAACATTCATAGACAACTACGAACCTGAAGGAGCCTAAAATAAATGGAAATGATTTATAACCAACACAGCTGAAAATGCTGGTCGCTCTTTGATTTTATGAGATCTCTACTATGAGATCCAAAAGAAGTGGTTAAATATATCATTGCGAAATATTTCGTTGTTGATTGAATAACAATCAAATGGGATCTGTTGGTCACATCAAACATGTACCTAACTTATGTGTCGTAGTTTTTGAATAAACTCCAAACAAAATAACGATGTATGCTCTACTAAATTACCAGTACCTACCTATACCTACGTGAAAATAATAATAAAAGTTATCAGTTGGCACACTTAAGTGACTCTCTGCCGTCACTCAGGATATTGCACCGTTGAACTGAGGTTGAAACTGAAATGTGTTAATAATTTTTTAATCTGGTCTAGATAAATCAAGTATAAAAGTAGAAATGCAGAACATGATCGACCATGTTGTCCCCATCTTTCATCTTTTTTAGGATGAGCTTTTTCAGCAAATAAGCCTTTTTAGCTGGACCTTGTGAGGCGTAAATTTCTTTGAATTTGTCCCAAACACTTTTGGAGGTGGGACAGCCAGTTTTAATGTGGCGCAATTCAGGTGACGAAACCATGGGAACGATATCTGCTCTGGCCGATAGATCATTTTTTTTCTAAGCTTTTCTTGCTTCGGCGTTTTCAGGAATATCATTAGGACAAGCTTCCTCACCACTCACATATTTCCATGAATCGGTTTTGATCAGTACTGCTTGGGCCTGCTGAATCCAAGTATCATAATTTTCCTTGTTGAGAGGCTCAACGCGGTAATTCGGTATGGCCATGGTAACCGGTGCGATGTATCACGCGAACACAAAAAACAACCGCCTAACCAAACCAACACGAAGTTGCGTGGGCACTGCACAAACCGAAGAATTTTACTTTTCCAACTGAAAGTCGCGAGTTCACCACTGGGCCATCATAACCTGTGGGATTATTCGAAAAGAAAAGCGTGAGAACTAACGAACTTGAATATAATTTGGAAACTTTTTAACAACGTGCTTACATCTAAGATGACTGAATGACTAACGTTAGCGTTACAATATTCTTTGTGTCAACGTTCTTCTTCCACTTCAATTGTTACGTATGGTGGCTTCGCGCATGAGTCCATCAGGTAGGTTGCCACATGAAATTTATTCAAATAGAAACATAAAGCTTAAACAATACCTAAAACAGTGGGTCATGTAAGAAAAATTACATACTTCAAGTGACAACCATTTTCATTAATGCACTGCTGGGGGCGTTCACGAAAATTGCCCTCTACTCTTTCCAAAATTTGTCTGTTGATTCCAGCGATATTCTGACGAATTTAATTTTTCAGTGCATCTAGTGTCCGAGGTTTTGATTCATAGATATGTGCTTTTAAATATCCCCATCAAAATAAATCACATTCAGATAAATCTGGTGACCTATGTGACCACGGGACATCACCATTTCGTGAGAAAAGGTAGGCAGGGAACATTTTTTTTTTTTTTTTTTTTTTTTTCGTGATTTATTTATTGCAACTGAAACATATACATCTCATCTAGCAATATTACATTTCATGTTAGGCTCACTAAGGGGGGAGGTTTACAGCAAAACCTGGCCCATACTTGTATCAAGTACAGTTAAAAGAACACTGGATTACACTTGCACTATTTGCACAGCACAGTTAGGTCCAGAGGTTTATTTCTCTTGAGTCGCCGAAGTTCTCCTTCGTTGTTTAAAACGTTGAGCATCTCCAGGTTCTCGTGTTTGTGGAGGCGATGTTCGTGCTTCCTTGCATATTTGGCGATAATTTCGGTGACCGTTTCTACCCTCAAGTCTCGATGAATATCATCATTCCGCATGAACCAGGGGGCCTGAACTATACTTCTCAGTATTACCTATATTTTGTCGGGTTTGGATTGTTTTAATATTTGATTTTTTCGCACAACCCCAAAGCTGAATCCCATAGGTCCAGATAGGGCGCAGTATCTGTTTGTATATGAGTAATTTATTGTGTAGTGAGAGATGGGAGTTCCTTCCCATCAACCAGTACATCTTTCTGAACTTGATTTTTAGTTCCTGATTCTTTTTTTCAATGTGATATTTCCAGTTAAGTTTGGAATCAAGGTGCATCCCTAAGTATTTTACAGTGTCAGAGTATGGAATTTTATTTGAGTTGATCTCAACTTCTGGGGCTATGATTTTTCTATTAGTAAAGTTGATATGCACTGACTTTGTTTCATTTAGTTTCATTCTCCACATCTTGGTCCAATTGACAACCTTGTTAGTGGACGTCTGTAGATTGCGAGTTGCAGTTTCAGCGTCATCTCCAACAGAGAGGATGGCAGTATCATCTGCAAAAGTAGCTACAGTTGTGTTTTCCTGTTGTGGAAGATCTCGTGTGTACAGCAGGTAAAGTACTGGGCCCAGGACACTGCCTTGCGGTACCCCTGCTTTTATAGGCTTCAAGACAGAGTACTGGTCACCCTGCTTTACCCTGAAGTGTCTGTTCGCTAGGTAGGATTTTAGGAGTAAGTAAAACTGTTTTGGGAGATCCCTGTGCAGTTTATACTCAAGTCCCTTGTGCCAGACCTTGTCAAATGCCTGGGCCACGTCCAGGAAGATACTGGCACATATTTTTTTACCTTCTAGAGCCTTTTCTATTATGTTAGTGATTCTATGAACTTGATCTAGCGTAGAGTGGCGTTGCCTGAAACCGAATTGGTGGTCTGGTATCAATTTTCTGTCTTCAATAATTGGTTTAAGCCGTTTGAGCAACAATTTTTCGAACAGTTTTGATAAGACAGGGAGGAGGGATATGGGTCGGTACCCCGTCTTCTCATTTGGTGATTTTCCTGGTTTGGAGATCATTATGACTTCCGCTACTTTCCACTGGGAAGGTACATGTCGTAACCTGAACGTGGCGTTGATGATATGAAGTAGTTTTGTTATAGCCTTTTCAGGGAGCTCTTTCACAATTCGACCGGTTATCAGGTCATAGCCTGGGGTCTTTTTAGGATTAATGTTGCCCTTAATTTCATCTTTGAGTTCTTTTAACGTAACGGGCCGAATATCAAGCTCATCCGTTTTTTCTATCAGTGTTGCGTTTTCTTCAGGTGTCTGCACTGGAAGAGGTTGAAAAGTTTCATAGAGATGATCTGCAAAAAGTTGAGCTTTCTCTCGGTTACTTCTGGCCCATGTCCCGTCATCCTTTTTGATTGGAGGAGAATGAACTTTAGGTCTATTTATATTTTTGGTTACCTTGTAGAGGGAGTATTCGGTGTCTTTCTCTGCAGTTAGGTTACTCAAAAAATGTTCAACTGATTGGTTATCTATTGATCTAATAAGATATTTAAGTTTGTTACCGAGTCTATTAAGAATAGTTTTGTTTTCAGGGGTTCTGTTATTCTTCCATTTCCTTCTGGCTTTACATTTGGCGCACAGGAGATCCCTTACTTCTAACGGATATGATTTCGAATTAGTGTCATAGTTACAGTTTTGGTTTATTGGGGTACATAACCAGGCTGCTTGTTGTATGTTATTGATGAATAAGTCGAGTTCGTCTTCCAGTTGTTTAGGGGTTTTCAGAGGAACTTTAAGGTCGATCGATGTTTCCAATTGCTGCCGGAAACAGGACCAGCAAGTATTTCTATTGAATAAACTCGGAGAATTTTCACTAATGATTACTTTTTCACTGATTGTTATTATGACAGGCGAGTGGTCAGAGGGTAGGTCATCGCTGTCCTCTAGATTTATGTAACCACTTGAGATACCTTTGCTTATAAAGAAGTCTATTAGGTCTGGGGTTTTGTTAGCATCCGTGGGCCAGTATGTAGGCCTTCCAGTTGAGAGGAAGTCGCACTTGAAAGAAGCTGCTGCTTCATACAACTCTTTACCTTTAGCCGTGGTTAATCGCGAACCCCAGAAGGTATTTTTGGCATTGTAGTCACCTCCTATTATAAAGTTGTTACCAAGCGATTTAAGAAGGACCGTATAATCATCTTTCTTTAAGTTAAACCTGGGGGGACAGTATATTGCGGCTATACTAAAGCTTTTATTATTGAGTTGTACCTTGACCGAAGTTACCTGCATTTTTTCCTCTTCGATTTTTGGTTCTTCATGGTGAGTGATGTTAGCTTTAATGAGAATTGCCGAACCTCCTCTAGCTTTATTACTTGGGTGTAACGTATGATAACACGTGTATCCTCTTATTTTGATGTATGACGTCCGAGTGAAATGGGTTTCAGAAATAAGTAAGATGTCTATCTTGTTGGAGTGGAGAAATAATTCGACTTCCTTAATGTGATTTAGCAATCCGTTCGCATTCCATGTTGCTATTCTTAAAGTCGGTCCCATTAAATCAGTCCATGGCTAGTAAGTCCTTTTTCTAGCTTAGTTATTCTTTCAAATAACTGTTTATTGGTATGTTTTTGTTCATCCAGTCTTTCCAGTATCTGTGCCAGCATTTTTTCTGTGTTCGACACATTAACCTCTTTTTTAGCAACGGTAGCATATGAAACCTTTGAAGTAGTTGCTCCTGTAATGGTTGAAGTAAGCGATTTCCGCCTATTAAAATTCCTCTCAACTGAAGCATCACGCTTGGTCTGTTCTTTCAGTTGGGGTTTAGTAATTTTGTTTCTCATTCTTTGTAGCTCCTTAGCTACCTCGCATCCTCGATAATTTGCTGGATGATTCCCTTTGCAGTTGACACATTTGGGGGAGTCCGCTTTGTTCAGGGTACATTCAGAAGTTTTATGCTTTCCAGCACATTTCACACAAGCAGATTCCTTCCCGCAGTAGGATTGGGTATGCATGTATGACTGGCAATTCTTACATTGGGGAATGAGTTTAGAAGTTTTTTTCACCGGCTCAATCTTCACAATTATGTTGAGAATGGCCTTAATACTATAGATTTTATTTACATCCTCATTTTTGTCGAAGGTTAACATAAAGAGAGGAAGAGGTTTATGAATGGTTACAATTTCACCACTGTCATTTTTCCTTTTCTCTTTCTTGAGAATGTTGGTAACATCCAGGATGGCAAGACCTTGCTCCTTAAGGTCTCCAATAATGTCAGTTTTCTCACATGTTTCATGTAATCCTCTAACCATGACCTTAATAGGTCTGTCTGCTTTGTCTTGATATGTGAACCACTGTTTTTTATCTGAACGTAGTTTGTCTGTAATCAGTTTCCAATTGGTTCTTGTATCTACGTTTATTTTCCAAACGTTATTATTGAGAGCAGTGACCTTGTATTGCTCTCTAGGGATATTCAGTAACATATCTTTGAGGGCTGCGTAGCTCTTTAGCCCTACAACATTTATGGGTGGTGGAGGAGGGTCCTTTTTAGGCTTAATCGTTTCTACCTTGGTTACCTTGGTTACGTCCTTGTCAGTCTTAGTCGTGTTGGTAGGCCATTCAACCTCCGGAGAACGCCGAGCCTTACGCTTTTTGCGGGCCCTTTTTAAGATCCAGTCAGTTTCTCGGGACAATTCGTCTTCGTCCGTACTGTAGGATGTAGGGACGTTGGGTTGAGTTAATTCCAATGTCCTTTGTTTTTCCTTTTGATTTTCATTTAATTTAACAATATGATCGTTAGCTTGACTGAGGTAATCGCATAAGTCAGTTATAATAGAGTACAGATGATTAAAAGCATCACTTACATTGGGGTCAGCGAAGGCTCTTGTTGTTATGCGATGTTGCAATAACTCTTGCTTAGTTTGATCAACAATGTCCTGGAGCGTCGTCTGCTCGCCAGCGGCGTCCGCCTTGTCAGTCATCCCACTAAATAAACATTCCCAAACGCGAAGCGAAACATCAGTGTAATAAACCTTTATCGCGGGAGGTCGCTTCGATGTTATTCCAACGAGCTCTCGCACAAGACTGAGGCAGGGAACATGGCACTGAGAACAGCCATATAAGATCTGGCTGTGGTGGCTGTAGCACTATCTTGTTGGAACCACACTTTTTGCATGTTGTTCTTCATTTTCATTTCGCATACAATGTTGCCAAAGTTTTGATTATTTTTAAAATGTCCGTTTCCCACCCCCCATCCTGTATAATTTCCAGATGATCTACATATCGTGTGAACACCGCATCAATAACTGTATTATTCCTTATTGTAGAAATGGCTGGATCTCTGTTCAGTTGTAGACTTTAGGAGCAACTCAGCTGATCTGCAACCAGTGCACCTTAAATATTACGCACTAAGAAGGCAACATGCCAAATCTCAGCTTCAAACAATTAATATGATAGAAATTCGCTTATGGAACCACTCAGCTGATTCGCCAAATTACAGCGTAGTACGATAAATAGTAGGTGTAGAAATAAGTTTTAGGAGCAACGCAGCTGATCTTAGACCTTTGCACCTAAAAGATTACACCCTAAGTAGTCCAGTCAGTCATATAAAATATGTGAAAAGGTATTAATGAGGTTAAACTTCCTTTTTTAATATGTTGTCAGGGTTCACCCAGAGAGTGGATATATGGATTTGCAACCCCAAAAAATGACCGCGTCACCCTTAACCAGCAGAAAAACCCCTAAATTTTTCGACTTTAAATTAGATTTTTATGGATTCTACGCATCTTCAAACGTAAACCAACCAATTTTGTTGGGGTTGAACAATTTTTTCTTGGTCTATTAAGTTTCATTATTGATAATAATAAGCCAAAAGGCATTCATCCATAAGCCTGAAAATAAAATTGTATTTCCACGTTGTCAATGAGTGTTTTTCTACAACAAATGTGAATACCTATATGTTTATATACATATACATGGGTTGTTGAACAAGGTTTAGATGTGTTACAATTGGTTGGTGCTTGCCGGTTCCCTCTTTCAATGTGGTAGTTGAATAGCTTTCTAGTTCATTATTTTTTGAGACTCATGCTTTTTGTTCGACTAGATTGTGAAGGGTCATATATTGTTCTTTGTCATCCATATTTTTCAAGTTTTCGTCAGATTTTGGCACGCCACTCGCCCGTCATGGGACCCTCTGCCAGTTCCCAGGCCGTTACCCTAGGCTTGGTCCACATTTTGATGTCACTTTTAGAATGCGAGCCCTCACCTCTATACCCTGACCTATCATTTGAACGGCTAGTGTGTCACGACCTGCTCTGCCAAACGAGATATTTGCTCCGCTGAAAACTAATTTACTGTCCCGAAAACTAATCCAAGCCTCCTCAGTCTAATTTCTAGGGGCCTGAGCTAATGCCAGTTGGTTGAATTTATGGACTATTATGATTGGCCTATAACACAACAGATCATAAACAGATTTAGCGACATGAAAATCAGAATCATGTAAATAGCTGTGGAAAACATATATCTACCTACCTGTGAGTAACTTTTATTTTCCCTATTCAAGAAAGAAAGTATTTTGTGGAACACGAAAAAATATAAAGACAACGTAAAAGTAAGTGGGTATTTACAGCAGTTTACCTTATGAATACCGAGAAAAAATGTATACATCAATTAGATGCATTAAATAGACTTAAAAGCGCAATATCTGGAAATCCCTTCATAATTGGATGAAAACTGTAAAAGACATGTTTACTATAAGAATATCATGTTCGGGCACGCGCATGCCAACTACCCTCCGAATATGAGCTAGATTGAGCGACATGTGCTCGAGATGAGTGACAATTGCTTGATTTTACTTTGAACTTTATCAAACCTACTTTTTTTTTCCTGAGGTAATTGATACAGGATGATCCTCGCCAAAACCCGCACATTACCGGAAAATTTCATGAAAATTGAGTGATAACTATAGAAAGACCGCAAATTCCGTAAAATCTGGTCAATATCTGTTTAAAACTATAGACAAAATTTAGCTTGTTACAACGACTTGCGGGCATAAACAGACATGTAAAACCAAAGTTGTTCATAGTGGTCTAAAACGTGAAATACGAGTAGAGATTTTGGCAGAAAAATACTTTTCATCTCTCGAAAGTGAAAACAATGCTTCCATTCTCATTCGAGCAGACTATATCTGGTGCGCGATGTACGTTATCATTCGAAATTTTACAACATTATAAAGTGTCAACATTTTATATAATTGCAGCAATCGCTACTCATGTCTCGTACACCGTGTCTTACGTGGAAAATGAATGCAAGCAACGCGAGCGAGCTGGCGACCAACACGATCTGTTTGCGCGATCAAACAATACAATTAAATAGAAATCTACAGGGTCAGAAGAGGAGATTAATCTGAATACTCCTCCTCCGTTCCCTCGCAACATTTCCAGAAAACAGGTCAAGAAAAAGATGAAAATCTACAAGAGATAGAACAAACATCAACACAGCTTTGGAAATTTTGGCAATGAATCGGGATTATTATTGATATTTGGCAGTGGAGTGTACGCATTATTGATTGTGATCTATGTAAACTGTGGTGAAATATCCACACACCTTAACCAGCCCTTTTCAGGGCTACCAAAAATAAGTTCTCACGATAGAACTATGTACAAAAGACGTCAGGCTACGTCCAAACGAAATAACACAAATCGTCTGAAAGATTATGAGAAATACATAATCACAGAAAAGATAATTTCGCCAAAAGCCCATGCATATCAAGCTAAACACTCACTACACACGAGAGGCTTGATAAACAGGCAAGGATGGCACGCAGAATTTGCCTTGAGACAAGAAAATCTCAATGACAATCAAGGACAAAAAAGGCTAGACGCGCTCTATGAAGAGATGGACCGAAGATCATGTTTCACTCTCCGCCCACCGAGCGCGACCGAGCAAATCAGATGCTGGGATGCTAAGAACCCATCTCGGGAACTAACCGTTAGGTGGCCAAGCGGTCCAGCCAATCAGAGACAGCCCCCACTTATAAATATGGGTTGACGTGGCCCGGAGCATTCATTCACATCTCTACACTCGGATCTGATGTTTCTTCTCTACTACACGACGAAGTCACTACACGATCTGGAACGAGGCCATCTATTCATCTCTTCAAGTTTCCTGGTAGCATCGAGTTTAGCCCTTTTCAGTGCTACTCACTACCAGCGTTCTTCAGTCAGGATACCACCCGGTTCAAAAGATCCTCGATCTTTTTGAACGCCTGCTGGGATATCCTAGTCGAGTCACCCGAACCTCTTGATTAATCATTTGGTTGTCCGCTGGGGCTCGCCAGTTAATCGAAATTCTCATACGATTCGATCAACTGCTCACGAGAGTTCTTTTTAGAACTATTTGAGAGGACCCTTGCAAACGAATATATTTTGCAAAGCAAGTCCCTCAAAAACTTACGAGTGTCCTTGTAAGGGCAAAAATCTAGAGGACCCTGTCTAATACGACAAGCGAGTCCCTAACATTTCTAGTTCTTTTACAGAACCAATAAATTCAAGGAAGTTTCCTAAAAAATGGAACGCTCTCCGTCTTTTCACCCCCTAGGCGGGGTAGCCGGTCCTAGCGCGGGCGGCAGACAGACTCGCGTGACTGAGTGGGCGGGAAACCGACACGAGACTGCCTCCCACTGCTCATGCGACCCGGCGCAAGGTCGCTCGCTCCCCAGCCGTTCTGAACCGCTGGAAGATCTCTCAACCAACTCCGTGAAGGACGTGGGTTATGTTCAGCAGCCTGAGACACGGCCTGATCAAGTTTCTTTCGATCAATCTTTCTCAGAAAGAAATAATGAAGATTTCTTAACTAAAACAGAAATCTCTACGCAGCTCTCTGCCGGACATACGGCTGACACGAGTGTTTTATACACTCCTATTATACACCCGTCGCATGAACATAAAGGTACTTTCCAGTACCCCAAACATAACGTCTTACATTATGACGAAAACATCTCCAATAAGGGAATATCACGGCGAGCAACCACAAGAAACACGGATCGAGGTTAACTCATCTCATGGCCCTAAGGTGCTCTATCCAGAAAGAACTGAGGATATTCAAGTTAATAAAAGTACTTTTTCGTACCTTCCGTCGGGACACCACCATGGTTATAACCCACATAACCAACCTACCAGCGCCTTCTACGATGTACCGCTCGATCTCCCGACTCCAAGTCAAACATATGCAAATCCACTACATTAACTATGCAGAGCTCATTTATTATACATAAATTATGTAGACCTATATCAGTAATTATTTGATACATCATACGTAAAAGTCTAACATTGTTTGTTGAGGCAGAAATGAAGGCAAGATATCATGTGCAATTTCTTGATATGTATTTAAGGAACTCCTTGTAATACGGGTTATAGAATAAAATTGAATTGAATTGGTTCCCTCAAACGCAATGATACCACCCGGATGATAAAATATTGGAATTCTATATGTGCCCAATTCAATATTTGACTGCAGGGCTTGTTTCATTTGTCACATAACTGATCTGCCACTCTCTTTAGGAACGCATTGAATTCGGAGTGCAATGCGCCATCACTAGATCGAATGAGTGCAGTGAACGACTCACTAATCGCCAATGATCAAATACCAAGGAATTTGTTAGGTTACACAAAATTCTGTACGTCATAATATGCTATCAGATCCACTCGAACAATCATTTTTCGGATGATGAGTGCTCAAATTAATGTTTAATTTAAATAAATTTATCTGTGTAATGCAACTGCTCTGTTAGCAGAGTTTAAATGGTGTGAAAAGAAGTTTTCATTGCTGAGTATTTATCGATGCTACAATGTGTCGGTAGATCAAACGATAACTTTCATTGATGAGGAAGGAGTAGTGATAAATGAAAACCTAAAATGAGACAGGTTTAGAGTTTTAGCTGGTGATCTTAATATTGACATCACACCGGGAAATCAACAGACAGTTTAAAGAACATTACCTGAACACGTTAGCAGCCCTAAAAGTAACGTTTTTCGCGGTTAGATGCTAAACCAAAGACATACAAATGTTGATAAAATGAATTTTTCCAAAAAGTGGATATGTTCCTTTTTGATGGATTACCTACTCCTCAGATATTCTGTGGAAATGAGAAATGAGGAAGGTTTCAATTCAGAATCACTCGAGCGCTTTCAGACAGACTCAGTTCACACGTTCAACGCGGGAAGGAAAACAGCTGACAACGGCGCCGACGGGAAATTTTTCTGCCTGAAATTTAACATTGGCGCCTTTATTTTTGATAAGAAATATATTTCGAACACTTTGAAGTGGTTTGGTCGCCATTTTGTTTATTTGTCGATTACGATGTCATATGACATCTCTCGTGAGAGGGGAAAGAATATGAGTAGGCAAACAAGCAATACACATGATTTTCGCACCTGACGGGAGATGTCATATGACATCACCCACTAAAACTCACGATTTTCACAGCATTTGTTGTGTGTAAACTAACTGCTTGATTTATTGGTATTCAGAATAAGTTGTGAAGGTAGATATTATAGAAATTTAGGTTTTTACAAAGCAGGAACTTAAAGAAAAAGTAGTTATTTAGTACTAAATTTTCCGACAGTTGTCTACAGGATTGGTTCGAGTTGAAAGGACAAAAATAACAGTATTCAAAGATTTTAATTACAGGAATGAATACAAAATTATAATGATAACTATTGCAACTTGGAGGTATTAAATATAAATGAATAATCACTACAACTAGCGAACGGCATTATTTCGATTTTTGACTGATTTTTTCAACTTTGAAATTTTTGAAAACTTGAAACATATTCTTATAGGAAATTTTATGCTGATTCCGAATATACCACATCTTAGTATGCTGAAAAAATTATTTCGCACAACAAATTGCAAAAAACAGGCTGTTTTGAAATTTTTGACTACATGTTTGAAAATTTCAACCCGAAGATGTAATCCGATCATGCTGACCAACGAACTTGAACTTTCGTTTTGTGTCCTTAACATTTTAAAATTTGTTTGAAGTTTCTAGCACAATTCTACGGACAGTTATCGTCTGGAATGACACATACATACATACATACATACATTTGAAAAAAAAAAAAAAAAAAAAAAAAAAAAAAAAAAAAAAAAGCGTTAAACTTCAGAATATGATTCAGAATAGCCTGAAACGGATTTCTGCATAACATTTTTTCAAAAATTCACATTCTACAAATTTTGAGGCGAGAGCAATAGCTTAATTTTCTTCGAAAATTCGCTAAAATGAATAACGTAATAAATTCTGGTATATTGTAGCTGTTTTTGTGTGGAAATAGTCAAAAACGATAAGTAAAGAAGTTATTATATAAAAACAGACTATATATTCACCACTTTTGGCAAGAAATGATGAAACAAATATAGAAACTTACAGAAATCTGATGTGTTGTGGAAAAATCCGTCGTATTTGTACTAGTGTCTTTTGGGAGAGCTAAAAATATTTCAATCGGCATCCGAAGGGGACGACTCTACAGGTAATGACCTACGGATCACAAAGAAACCCTTCCCAGCCACTACGGATCCTTCCACCAACCTCTAAGCACCGTTAAGTTGTGAGCGCCTTCCCCAATTGCTTGATGTCAAATGACATCACACGTACCCTGGAAAGCACGGCATGATGTCATATGACATCACCCGCGTTGAACGTGTTCAGGACTTTATCCTGGACGGTTCTATTAACAACCAATCTATCGAAAAAACTAATAGTTAACTGGAACGTTTGAGTTGTAGCTTTGTAGTGCAAAAACATTTACCCATGATTAAATATTTTCCTATTACGTTTCTACTTACCTATTTGTTGCCTTTAAACGGTCTTGTTTCTAATTCACATGATTGAAATTGTAATTCAGAATCTTCCAGCCATGACCATATATATAGTCTGCAATGAGTTACCTATACGGGTAGTATGAAAAATGTTGAAATCAAAGAGTTTTTTCAGTATTTACCAAAACCGATTTCTACAAAGAGAATTTTAGCGAATTTTATTTGTAAAATTTATAGAGCCATTAAAATTGCTTCATTTTCTTTTCGAAAATTTGCATTGAGCGTATTCTTTCCTCCTTCATTAACGTGGAAACTGTCGTCAAATTTTCATTCATTAGCCACCATGCTGTTGTCGGACATATTATATTCTGCGGAAATAATGTATTTAGGTAATTCGTAATAGTGGGTATTCTCTATTAAATTTTCTCTGTTTTAGCCCTCCTAGACTCGATCGCTGATAATGACTTCCTCAAAATGGTCCAAATCGAGGTGGAAAAGGTCCTCTTGGACGTCCATGAAATCATACATGATAAAAAAGTGATGAGTTTAGCTTTAGCCAAGACGAGTCGTAAGCCGAAATCACCCAGGGGCCCATCTAAGGGCTAATTGGCCTGGGTGATGTTTCTGTACGAGGAAAAATTGAAGAACAAAACTAGAACCAGAAAGCACACTAGACTGGTATGCTTGGAGGTTAATCTAGGTTTGTGTGAAGAGCAATTAAAGGTATTATTGAAGTTGGACTTATTGTATTTCCTCATCGGCTTAATAACATAAGACGAGTAGGAATATAAGTGGCTGCGTTATTTTTGGTGAGTAATCGTAGGACAACTCATTCTTCAGTACCTAAAGCATGGATTCGAAGAAATTAATAAGAACAATTAAAGATATTATTGAAGTTGGATTTATTGTATTTCCTCATAATTGGTATAATAACACTCCACGAGTAGGAATCTAAGTGGCTGAGTTATTTTTGGTAGGTGACCACCGGACAACCAATTCTTCAGTAATTAACGCATGGATTAGAAGAAATTAATTAGAGCAATTAAAAATATTATTGAAGTTGGACCTATTGTATTTCCTCATTGGTATGAAGCCTTCTCGTTAACACAATGCGCCATGTTCTGATCATACGAGTATATTACATATATATATATATATATATATATATATATATATATATATATATATATATATATATATATATATATATATATAGGCAATTAGAGGGGGTCTTTCTGGTCCCTGAATCAACATGAGGGGTATTTCTGGTCCCGAGTGGGTCCCGAAAGCGGGCTCCGTTTTCCTGCGCTTTGGTGGTATAAATCGGGGGGTTTTCGGGACCCGCCCTTGTATACCTAGTTATATATATATTGCGGGTCCCGAAAACCCCCTGATTTATACCACCGATGCCATTAATTACTTTCTCTCAATGTGCTCTCTCACTCGCACACATCCACACAGTCACAAACACCATCTGGCAGTGGAAGAGAAATGAACTCCTTAGTTTTTAAATGTCCGCTCATATCCTCAAAGAAGTTAACATTTATCAATCATTGTTCTAACCTGTTTGAAAATGTTACACAACAATAAAAACACATACTTATGTACATCTTAGGTTGAAAAGGTTACATTATGGAAAAAATGAAGGAAAAAGTAAAATATTTATGGAAGTTTTAATTTTCAGACATGATATGCAAGTTTAAGAACATTGGGAACATCTCGTATTGTTTTTTCGAACAAATGTTATTGAACTTGATATTACAGTAGCTTTTATTCCTAAATGTCCCAAAATCTCTGGAAATTTTCGCTATGCTTGATCAATACTTACGAAATTGCTCCATATGCAAATTATTACACAATGGCTTAACCCGGAAACCCCACTACAAATTATTACATAATGGTTTAATGAGAAATCTCACTACAGACTATTACATAACGGCTTAATGAGAACTTCAAAGTGCAAATTATTACAAAATGTCATGAAGAGAAACCTCCGCTGCAAACCATTAAACAATGACATACCTAATGAAAACCTCCCACTACAAATTATTACACAGCGGCTTAATGAGGCATCCTTCTGCAAATTATTACACAATGGCTTAATGAGAAAACCTCACTGCAAATTATTACACAATTCCTTAACACGGAAACACTCACTGTAAATTATTACACAATGGCAAATCATGAAAATCCTCCCACTGTAAATTATTACCCAACGGTTCAATTTGGAAGCTTAATTTGGAGGCTTAATTTGGAAGGCCACGGTAATAGAAAATTCTTTAAATATCTCATAGGAAAGATTGACAGCCAGAGTGTGATTTTCGCCATGAAGATGCTTCCCAAAAAAATATTTACCATATATTTCAAGAAAGTTCTGCAACAAGATCCGAATTGAATTAGTTTCTGAGAAGTCAACACATCGACGAAGCAAACTCAATACAGTCATTTTTGAAAATAAATATCCATGAAATAGAAAAATTGAATGAAATGTACGAATGGATTCAACACCGAAAACGCTGCAAATTATTACACAAAGGTTTATTATTTCTTTATTAGATAACCCTTCTACGTAAATCACTTAGGTATCTATGTTTATTAGACGTATTCTGTGGTACTTTGGTGCCAACTTTGCAGAAAGGTGTGTGGAAATTTTTTCTGCAACGAACTCATACAAATTTGGTATCATTCGACTCGTTACGATGTCTACTACTCGTTACTGGGAAGGGCGAGAAAGTTTGATCTTTTTTTGGGAATGGTACACTGCTTTTTAGGTTAAAGAAATGGTGCCGGCTCTACTTTCATAAATCCATTAAAAAAAGTAAATCGGTTTGAACACCAACTGTGGTGTCAATGCGTTTCTGTATCATGATCCGCGTCGGACAGAATTCGTTTCCCCGTGTTTACCTCACAATATGAATTGATAGGCCAAAAAATATTGCAAATTTTGTGGTTTTCATAATTTGGATGGATTTATTCTTCTTCTCAGTCTTTTCCAGGGGCTAGTGGTTGTGAAAAATTTATACTTTTCAAAACCTCGTGACGTATTCTTCGAGTTACAACAGTAAGCTTCTCGAAAAATGAACTCTTTTATTTATAAAAAGGCCGAGTATTCTCGTTAGGGACGGTAATGGGTTGGGTAGATCATCTCATAGGGGCCTATGATGAATCTGGGCAGTTTAATACAGGTCCAAGAGAAAAATCTATTTAAAAAAATCATCGGTCAGAATCTCAGCAGTTGACTCGGAAAATATGAACTCAGTAGGTAATTTTCAGTTTCGAAAATCATAATTTATTGATCACAGGGTAGTATTTTGGTATATTATTTTCAATAATGAATGTTGTAGTCGAACCAGAAAAAAATTTACCCCCCTTAAAAATTTTTTGTTTTACGTTTCTAGATATTTAAAACCCGAAAATGAAATGCTAGTAAATAAAATTCGACCGTCCACCGTACGTAGCTTTTCACCGAAACTAAATACTGGACCAAACTAAATGAAACTAGTGTCAAAAGTCGAATTTTTTATAGTCTAGTTGGGACTGAATTCTCGGCATCACTTTCTTTCAATCCTAAAGGGTAGAATCAAAGGGCCGAAATATCAAAAATCAGAATATCGAAAACTTTCCACTGTTTTTATGTTCGTTATTGATAGTCATCCCTTCAATGAATCGAATGAGTCCACTCGGATCGCTTAACATTCAACCATTCGCTTTCCCTAAGGGCTAGAACATGAAAGAAAAAAAAAAGAAAAACAACTTCAACACGAATATGAATGCAAAAATCTCTGAACATAGTAAAAATTGCCTATAATAGTAAGCATAGTAAGTAAGCCTGAACATAATAAACTGTGACGGCCGAATCAACTGATGTAATTTACAATGCCATTATCTTTACAAGAGTTCCTTTTGAAACGAGGTTTTCAAAATATCTTATGTCTTATATTTGCGGACAAGTGAAACTTAGGTGTGTGTTTTACTGTATCTGATTAAATTTCAGTTGTTCAATCGGTGGATTTCCTCGTCGTGTATATATACAGTATGTTGCACCATTGAAGGTATTTTGACATCAGCTTTTCTTTCGTACAGAGGGACTAAGAAAGATTGATGTTCACGAAGTCATCACATACTACAAGGTATAGCGACACATTGATCAGCTGAAGGATCCTCATGGGTAATTCCTTTCTAATCGATACACTGTGCTAAAATATAAGTAGTATAGCTCTTTTTATGGCATCTAGAATACAATTACAAGGTCAAATTGAGTTTGGAGATTCATCCTCCCAAAAAGGAGGCCGTATCCGTTTTATAAGCTGATTTTTTTTTTTTTTTTTTTCTTCTTTTTTTTTCTTCTTCTTCTAGATTGAATCCCTGCCAAGTTTTTCTTCAAGGCTTCTTGCATCAGTTTTAGTTTGACTAGAAAGCTGATGAGGGAGGCTCTTTTATGATTGCGCACAGTCTAATTAACGAAAAAATTATTAATACCAAGCTTGTAATTCTAGTGTTCACCTTATTTTGGGTTCAATTTCAGTTGTAATAGCTATTGGGTACCTGCGTGACTGCTTCATAATGTCTAAATGAACTTCTATTATAAGATTGCAAGTAGGGCTGGTAAGAGTAATTTGGAAGTATTACTTCAGTAATATGGTATCGTCAGAACCTGACGCACTGTTGAGGTCATCACTCACTCACGGGGGCAAACGCTCAACAGCCCAAGGTCGGAAGCGACTATAAGTACATGAACCAGAGCGCTCTTGGTGAGGATGAGTTCAACGAAAAAGAGTCAAGCGAAGGTCATGAGAAAAATCGAGTTACACAATTTCGAAATTTCCCCTCGAAAATTGAGAAACTGAGGTTTATAGAAACTTGAATAGATGGAGAGCATGAGAAAAAAATGGACCTAAAAAATACATTACATTTTTTTATTTTTTTATTTTTTTTAATGCATTTTTTTTTTTTTTTTTTTTAATGCATTTGTATTAGAAAGTTAGGGCTGAGTTACAGGGACAGTCAAGAGGTGTTGGAACTTACAGTGTGTGAAAATAGTAATAACCGCATAGTGAGTGAAGATATTGATATAGGTGCTGATCCAGTCGACATTCATTAGTAACTGTCGGGGCTGAAAAATCGACATTAAAAGATGAATTACATTGACTTGGCACCTTTTCGTATAAATGCCCATCTAAACTCGGCTCCACGCGCCTCTATACCTTGTAATTGTATTCTAGATGCCATAAAAAGAGCTCCATTTATAATTCAGCACGGTAGATCGATTAGGAAAGAAATTAGCCACAAGAGTCCTTCTGCTGACCAATGTGCCTCCATACCTTGTAATTCACTTCTAGAGTGACTTCATCTTGAATATAACTCCGTGAACACCAAACTTTACTAGTACCTTTGTATGAATCAAAAGCTGATAAAGCAATAAAAGCTGAAACGACGTAGAAATCCACTGATAGATCAACTGAAGTTAAACGGGATAAAATAGAACACCTACCTACGCTTCACTTGTCTGCAAACATTTAACGTAAGTCATGAACCATTGCTATTATATCAGCTGATTCTTTCGTCACTTGACGCTTGGACGCTTGGACACTTGAGGGAATTCAGGGTGTTATTTTTTTATTTATTACTGTTATTTCCAAAGTTTTCGATATTCTGATTTTTCAATATATCAGCCCTTTGATTCCACCTTTAAGATAAACAGACAGCGATGCCTCGAACTCTGTCTTAATTAGACCCCAAATGTGATTTATGACCCATGTTTCATCAAGTGTGATCCAGTAGTTTCGGAGAAAAGCTCTGGACGGATTTTTTTTTCTTTCGAATTATGGATTCTAATCATCTTGGAACACAAATCATAAAATCGCGAGGGGGGGATGAAAATTATTTTTTGCCTTGTTCGATTAGAAAGGTTCATTATTGAAAATAATAAACCATATACAACTGAAAGATCTACTTCAACACCAACCACAAAACGCCCTGTGACCGACATAAGTCTCTAAAGACCTACGACATTTAAAAGATAATAGAAGAAGAAGGAGAAGTGCCTACACCTTGTTTCACCTAGTTCACCAAGTCACACTTAGTTTCTTCTACTAACATACAGGTTAAGGGGAGACCGGATAGGATGTAAAAAATTGGTAAGTATTTTTCTCAGCCATTTTTAGGACAATTTTGATGGAGTTAGTGGCATTTTCCTATGGAAACAGTACCATACTGCAAATCACAATTTAAAATCCAATTTTTGAAAATTTTGCTAAAAAAAAAAAAAAAAAAAAAAAAAAAAAAAATCTTTTTTTGCATGAATTTGTAATTTGAATTAAATAAATAATGCCCATGGCTAAAAACATTGTGGTTTTCAGTAGGTAATATTAAAAATAAACTAATACCATCTATCGCATCAACATAGAGAATAAATTAGCTGAGAAAAATTTGTTATCAGGTAACGGGGAATTCTGAGGTATGCATAGGCCGCGGGGGGGGGGGGGGGGGGGGGGGGGGTGGGGGGGTGGATTGTCAAAGTCACGCATGCTCCCGCCCAAGACGGCTGGCTGATCCGTTCCTTCGCTACCTCCCTATCGACTCATCCTAGGTGCCGGGATTTTATGACGAGCTTGGTTCACTTCACTTTTCCTCAGAATAGATATGTGTTCATAATATCGGTACCTACCTTTCGCTTGGTCATTACAGAAGTCCCACAAAAACTATCTTGTCTCCAAAATTACCAGTGCATTGTTCCCGCCAAAACGGCAGACCAACAGCAGACTTCACAGCACCACTCAACAGGGGGTCTTATAAGATCATTAACCCCCCTAGCTCGCGCCAAACTCTCCACGCCCTCCCCCATCTACCCTTGAGTTCAGTTTTCAAGCTTTGTACTCGTAATCAAAACAGGGAACCTTCATATCTGCAGTCTGCAAGAGGGGGAGGGGGAGGGATGATCTTAGAGGACCCCCTGTTGAGTGTTGCCGTGACGTCTGCTGTTGGTCTGCCATTTTGGCGGGAACAATGCACTGGTAATTTTGGAGACAAGATTATTTTTGTGTGAGTTCTGTAGTGAGGTAGTAAAATGGTAGGTAGGTACCGATATTATGTATACATGTCTATTCTGAAGAAAAGTGAAGTGAACCGAGCTTGTCAATAAATCCAGGCACCGAAGATGAGTAGATAGAGAGGTAGCGAGGGGACGGATCAGGCACCCGTCATGGGCGGGCAGGTGATACAATCCCCTGGGAGGGGAAGGTAGTGGACACGGGGTGAACAGTGAGCGCAATAATACCATCTACCAGTAGCCGGCTGAACTTGCGTGACTTTGACAATCCACTCCCACCCCCGTATGGCCTATGAATATCTCGGAATTCCCCGTTACCTGATAACAAAAATTTCTCAGCTAATTTATTCCATATGATGATGCGATAGATGACATTCGTTTCTTTATAATATTAACTACTGAACACCACAACTTTTTTAGCCATGTGTATTTTTTATTTAATTAAAATTTCAAATTCATGCAAAAAAAAAAAAAAAGTTTAGCGAAATTTCCAAAATTGGATTTTAAATGGTGAGTTGCAGTATGGAACTGTTTCCATAGGAAAATGCCGCAAACTCCATCAAAATTGTCCTAAAAATGGCTGAGAAAAATACTTACAAATTTTTTACATCCTATCCGGTCCCTCCTTAACCTATTTGTTAGTAGAAGAAACTAGGTGAACTAGTTGAAACTTGGTGTAGGCACTTCTCTTTCTTCTTCTATTATCTTTTAAATGTCGGGCACAGGGCGTTTCGTGGTTGGTGTTGAAGTAGATCTTACAGTTGTATATTGGTTATTATTTTCAATAATGAACCTTTGTAATCGAACAAGACAAAAAATAATTTTAATCCCCCTCAAGATTTTTAGTTTCGGGTTTCAAGATGATTTGTGACAGTTCCCGCAATATCCAAGAGAATGCGCTGCACGTCTGTCGCTTTGGCGCCAGGCGGCCCATTCTCACGTTGTCGAATTGCTATGGTTGGCGATAGATGAGGATCCGAGAAACAGAAAATGATCTTCTCCGAACATAGCACAAATGCTATTAGTACGAGTTGTATCTCTTATGGTACTGTTGACCCACCTCTCTCTCTATGTGTGTGGATTTAGGCCCCCATTGCACCTTTAGGGACTCCAAGTTCGTTATAGATTAGAATCCCAAAATTAAAAAAAAAAAAAAAAAAAAAATCCGTCCAGAGCTTTTCTCCGAAACTACTGGATCACACTTGATGAAACATGGGTCAAAAATCACATTAGGGGTCTAATTAAGACAGAGTTCGAGGCATCGCTGTCTGTTTGTCTTAAAAGGTGGAATCAAAGGGCTGATATATTGAAAAATCAGAATATCGAAAACTTTGGAAATAACAGTAATAAATAAAAAAATAACACCCTGAGGGAATAGCGTCAAGTGGACGAAAGACGTCCAAGTGTCCAAGCGTCCAAGCGTCAAGTGACGAAAGAATCAGCTGATATAATAGCAATGGTTCATGACTTACGTTAAATGTTTGCAGACAAGTGAAGCGTAGGTAGGTGTTCTATTTTATCCCGTTTAACTTCAGTTGATCTAACAGTGGATTTCTACGTCGTTTCAGCTTTTATTGCTTTATCAGCTTTTGATTCATACAAAGGGACTAGTAAAGTTTGGTGTTCACGGAGTTATATTCAAGACGAAGTCACTCTAGAAGTGAATTACAAGGTATGGAGGCACATTGGTCAGCAGAAGGACTCTTGTGGCTAATTTCTTTCCTAATCGATCTACCGTGCTGAATTATAAATGGAGCTCTTTTTATGGCATCTAGAATACAATTACAAGGTATAGAGGCGCGTGGAGCCGAGTTTAGATGGGCATTTATACGAAAAGGTGCCAAGTCAATGTAATTCATCTTTTAATGTTGATTTTTCAGCCCCGACAGTTACTAATGAATGTCGAATGGATCAGCACCTATAACAATTTCTTCTCTCACTATGCGATTATTACTATTTTCAAACACTGTAAGTTCCAACACCTTTTGACTGTCTCTGTAACTCAGCCCTAACTTTCTAATAAAAATGAAAATTTCATGGGGTAATGTATTTTTCAGGTCCAACTGAAAACTTTTCATGCTCTCCATCTATTCTAGTTCTCAATTCTCAATTTTATTGGCCGCAGGGAATGGAGGGGAAATTTCGAAATTGTATAACTTGATTTTTCTCATGACCGTCGCTTGACTCTTTTTCGTTGAACTCAGCCTCACCAATAGCGCTCTGGTTCATGTACTTATAGTCGTTTCCGACCTTGGGCTGTTGAGCGTTCTCGTGAATGAGTGATTACCTCAACAGTGCGTCAGGTTCTGACGATACCATATTACTGAAGTAATACTTCCAAATTACTCTTACCGGCCCTACTTGCAATCTTATAATAGAAGTTCATTTAGACATTATGAAGCAGTCACGCAGGTACCCAATAGCTATTACAACTGAAATTGAACCCAAAATAAGCTGAACACTAAAATTACAAGTTTGATATCAATTATTTTAACACAGAATGTGTTTTAGCCAAGGACTAACTAGCCGAAAATGGAACGCGGGATGGGAACGAAATGTGTGACGGATGATTTTCACGTACAACCGAGTCGTTGCTAGGGAAATGGTACTTCGTCGTTTTTCATCCCACAAAATTTGTTGACCATTCGTTCGAAAGCTCTCGATTTATCCAACAATATTATGTTAACTACTGCGAAGTGCGTGTCCAACAAACTGAGTTATGAGCATGGTTATATAAATAATTGTTTACACACAGGTGATCATTCTCAATAATTGATATTGTGAACATGATTGCAACCGCTTGTTAATTTCTGATGATTTCATTGAGCTTGTGTTTCGATGATTTGATTCATAGCAGGTGATCTGAGTATTACGAAAACGGGTTCAATTTGTGAAGCGGAGGTTAAATAATTTGAATAGGTAATTTCTATACTTTACACTCTAGGAAGCTGTAATTTCGTATGTAGCCTCTTTAGTACATTTACTTGACGATGCTCAGGGTCCGGATCAGATGTGTGGCTCTTAAAGCTAATTTCTATGCTTTACACTCTAGGAAGCTGTAATTTCGTATGTAGCCTCTTTAGGACATTTACTTGACGATGTCCAGGGTCCGGATCAGATGAGTGGCTTTTAAAGCTAATTTCTATACTTTACACTCTAGGAAGCTGTAATTTCGTATGTAGCCTCTTTAGGACATTTACTTGATAAATCGCTCTTGATTTATCACGAATTTATTTCGTATTTTTTTTCGTAGTTTCATACTATAACTATATAAATTGATGTTATTAATGAATAGTAAACAATGACGCTTGTTTGGTTGTCACTTGGTTGCGCGACAACGCAAACACATTCTGTGTTTCAATAATTTCGTCCGAAGTATGTAAATAGAGGTAACCGGGGGTCCAGGGGGCTTGCCCCTGGCGAGGCGCGGAGCGCCGAGTTTTCGTTAATTAGACTTTGCGCAATCAGAAAAGAGCCTCCCACATCAGCTTTCTAATCAAACTAAAATTGATGCTAGAAGCCTTGAAGAAAAACTAGGCAGTGATTCAATCTGAAAAAGTTGAGAAAAAGAAGAAAGGGACATGAAGAAGAAATTTTTAAAAAAATCAGCTTATAAAACGGATACGTCTTCCTCCTTCTTGGGAGGACACTTCCAATTTTTGAAGGGCACGTGTACGAGTAGATTAGTGGTTATTGAACACAAAGTGCAACTCAACAGCCCTCCTGCGCATTTTACTCGGGAGAAGATGATCATGAGAAAATTTACCTTGATAAAATGGTACATACTTTAGTGATATGATATCCTCAAAACCTGACGCACTGTTGAGAATCTGACTCACTTACGAGTTAGTTCACGATTTCAGTTTCCGGTTATTTTATAAAACTGGTAGTTAAGTTTTACTTAAGTTTGCCATTTCAAAAAATGTTATTTACCTTGAAGTTGAAGAAGACTGAACATGAAGTTGGACGAAGACTGAACATTATTTTTAAAAACGCTACAAATTATAACACAAGGTTTATTATTTCTGAACTAGATAACCCTTCTACGTAAATCACTCATCTATGTCCATAAGATGTTGTCTCTGGTACATTATCCTATTTCGGCGCTTTGTTAACTTGTAATTGTATTCTAAATGCCATAAAAAGAGCTAGGTATACTACTTATATTTCAGCACGGTATATCGATTAGAAAGGAATTACCCACAAGGATCCTTCAGCTGATCAGTGTGTCTCCATACCTTGTAGTATGTGATGACTTCGTGAACATCAATCCCTCTGTACGAAACAAAAGCTGATGTCAAAATACCTACAATGGTGCAATGTACTGTATATCGACACGACGTGGAAATCCACCGATAGAACAACTGAAATTTAATGAGATACCATAAACACCTACCTACGCTTCACTTGTCCGCAAATATATAACATAAGATTTGAAGGGTCACGGGAAAGAACGATCAGAGTCAATTTTTGGTCCGAAATGAGATAGTGGTGCCATCTTGCAGGTCTTAAAGAAACGCATGTATCGCTTCGGGAAAGAATGATAAAGGTTAGCGTCAAAATACAGAGAGAAAGATTTTAGGTGGCGAAAAAAAAAAAAAAAAAAAAAAAGATCAGAGATCGTGCGCTGACGGCTAAAAAGGATCACAGTCCTATTAACCTCACTTGTTGATGATCGGTCGGATTTTATTTACTAGCATTTGATTTTCGGGTTTTAAATATCTAGAAACGTAAAACAACAACATTTTAAGGGGGGTTAATAATAATTGAAAATAATAAACCAAAATACTACCCTGTGATCAATAAATTATAATTTAACGAAACTGAAAATTACCTACTGAGTTCATATTTTCCGAGTCAACTGCTGAGATTCTGACCGATGATTTTTTTTTTTTTTTTTAGGTTTTTCTCTTGAACCTATATTAAACGGCCCAGCTTCATCATAGGCCCCTGTGAGATGATCTAACCAACCCATGACCGTCCCTAACGAGAATACTTAAAACTCGGCCTTTTTATAAATAAAAGAGTTCATTTTTTGAGAAGCTTACTGTTGTAACTCGAAGAATACGTCATGAGGTGATGAAAAGTAGACATTTTTCACAACCACTAGCACCTGGAAAAGACTGGGAAGAAGAATAAATCCATCCAAATTATAAAAACCACAAAATTTGCAACATTTTTTGGCCTATAAATTCATATTGTGAGGTAAACACCGGGAAACTAATTCTATCCGACGCGGATCATGATACAGAAACGCTTTGACTTCCACAGTTGGTGTTCAAACCGATTTACTTAATTTTAATGGATTTATGAAAGTAGAGCCGGCACCATTCTTTTCGTCAACGTTTCTTTAACCTAAAAAGCAGTGTACCATTCCCAAAAAAGGTAAAACTTTCTCGCCCTTTCCAGTAACGAGTAGTAAACATCGTAACGAGTCGAATGATACCAAATTTGTATGATTTCCTTGCAGGAAAAATTTCCACACACCTTTCTGCAAATGTTGGCACCTTTTTGTAGAATGGCCCAGATAATGTACCACAGAATACGTCTAATAAACATAAATAAGTGATTTACGTAGAAGGGCTATCTAATACAGAAATAATAAACCTTTGTGTAATAATTTGCAGCGTTTTCGGTATTGAATCCATTCGTTCATTTCATTCAATTTTTTAATTTCAAGGATATTCATTTTCGAAAAATACTGTATTGAGTTCGCTTCGTCGATGTGTTGACTTCTCAGAAACTAATTCAATTTGGATCTTGTTGCAGAACTTTCTTGAAATATATGGTAAATATTTTGATGGGAAGCATCTTCATGGCGAAAATCACACTCCGGGCTGACAATCTTTCCTATGAGATATTTAAAGAATTTTCTATTACCGTGGCCTTCCAAATTAAGCCTCCAAATTAAGCTTCCAAATTGAACCGTTGGGTAATAATTTACAGTGGGAGGATTTTCATGATTTGCCATTGTGTAATAATTTACAGTGAGTGTTTCCGTGTTAAGGAATTGTGTAATAATTTGCAGTGAGGTTTTCACTCAACAAATACACTAAAGAGCTTTTGGACCAACTCCACTTCAAGCAGGTTCCTTTGGTACCTTCTTGAAGTACCTAATCCTAATTTATTAGAAAGGACGATTTATTTGGCTTGGACTAAAGAAAATGTTTAATCTGATAAATAATGATAAGTATTGATCATGAGAAAACCTCGATGAATTTTACCAGTGTAGGGAATCAAGGGATATGACTAAAATACACATACATAGAACACGAGATTTATTAAAAGGCTTTATATCCAAATTCTAGTTCAGGATGTTATTAAAGAATTATACGAAAATAATTGTACAGAATTGAACTTTAAGGTGATGAAAATGAGAAGCTTTTCGTAAGATACAGGATACCTAATTACAATAGAAGATTTGTAATGAATGAATGTTTTCTGTTAATAGAAATTTGTAGCATTAAGGTGTTCGTAACTACTACGTTACTAGCAGACTTCCAACGAGATGAACTTCCAGTCTTACAGAATGGACAACAAGGAACATTTAACAGATACAAAGCAATAGATAATGTTACTAGATATGTGCCGTATCTACCGTCTACGTTCATCGCTGAGTAATAAAACTTTACGATTCCAGGAATTAAGCACTCCATAAAAGATGTGCCACTGAATAATTCTTTGAGTTTTTTAGTCAACTGATTTTATTACGAGGTGTCAAAATCATACAGGTAAAATAAGGCGATCAAACACGATATAAAGTCTACTCTTTACCTCCAATAACATTCAGACGAGAAGAGAGTTCCGTTCCGAGTTCCAGACGTAGGCTTAGAGTGGGTGAGTCAACTATTTTTCTCCTTGACTTGTAGGGGAGGAGGGGGAGAAACCCCGCAAGGCTCAAAATTCTGTAGTGGATTTTTGAATAGAATTAAGGGGTGGTTAACCCTCAAACAACAAGGTGTTATTAAGGTGTCCGGGCAAGAATTGCTCTGGACGCTAAATTTCCATTTTTTTACGTTTGCATTTTCTCTTGTGGACGTATGGGGGTGAAAATAATTCAAGCATGATAAAACTTCTTCCAAAGTTGACCAAACCGTTCAAAAGGTTGTTACTTGACCCCGTTTGTATGACATTTGACATTCATCAAGTGTTTATTTATTTTTTTTAACCCCACCTAGTTTTTATGTTTTTTACATCCCTATTGTAAAAAATATAGTACAACGATTCGACTCAAGAACACACACATACATATATATATATATATATATATATCCTTAGAACGGTAATGATGAAATTTATGCACCGTTTGGTAATTATACGTCTCTGAGACATACAGAACATGAAACTAGATAATATTGAGTTCATTATTAGTTAATTTTTTCTTTGTAGAGCGATTTCCTCATTTGAGTGTTTCAGAATGGTTTTCAACATGTTTTCTGTAAAAAAAAAAACATTGAAACACTCGAGAGGATCTGAAACATGAAGGGCATCATTTTTTGTTTTGCGTTTAACATGGACCACATTCTTAGACAGCGTTTTTCCAGAGCTTTCGAATAGTGGGGCAGAGTTCCACTGAAAATATCCATCTCTCCCCAACATTACTGCACAATCAGGTTTCAGCATCGTAGTTTGTTGATCTTGAGCTGTCTTCTGCTTCTTCTTCTGTACTCTTGATGAATCCCCATTACATTTTGTAGGTTGAATCTTTGTCCTTGATTTCCCCAAATTGGAACAAGACGGGATCCGAACAGAAGGCCTAGCTGACGATAACTCAAGCCTGAAATTTTTTTTTTCAAGCCTGGCTGGGATTCGAACCCACAACCTTCGTCTCACGAGAAAGAAAAAAATAAATAAAATTTCAAGCCTGGCTGGGATTTGAACCCACAACCTTTGACTCATGATGAAAAAAAATAAAAATAAAAAAAAATAAAAAAATAAAATATAAAAAAATTCTAGCCTGGCTGGGATTCGAACCCGCAAGGTCGTGGGTTCGAGTCCCGAGACATTTTAAATGGGGACGTTACATGAAAAATTATTGGGGGCGGCCTAAGAATGGCATAGCAATTAATATATATATATATATATATATATATACATAAATATATGTATAATATATTTAATATATAATATATTTAATATATTAATTGTAATAATATATATAGCAATTAATATATATATATAATATATTTAATATAATACTTGTAATAATATACATACCAATTAATATATATATATATATATATATAATATATTTAATATATTAATATATATATATAATATATTTATTGCTATGCAATTCTTAGGCCGACCCCGAATAATTTTTTATGTAACGTCCCCATTTAAAATGTCCCGGGACTCGAACCCACGAGGTCGTGGGTTTGAATCCCAGCCAGGCTTGAATATATATTTTTTTTCTCGTGAGACGAAGGTTGTGAGTTTGAATCCCAGCCAGGCTTGGAAAAGTTTTTTTTTTTTTTTTTTTTTCTCGTGAGACGAATTGCATAGCAAATTATCCTCGTTTTCTACACAGTAGAAAAGAGAAAAGATCCGGCGAGGCGCGAAGCGCCGAGTATAGATCAGGGGGGTCCAGGGGGGCGAAGCCCCCCTGGCGGGGTCAAGGGGCGGAGCCCCTTGCGAGGCCCGAAGGGCCGAGTATATATATATATATATATATATATATATATATATATATATAATTAATTGCTATGCAATATAATTCTTCACGTAACGACCCCATTTAAACTGTCCCGGGACTTGAACCCGCGAGTTCGTGGGTACGAATCCCCAGCCAGGCTTGAAAATTTGTTTATTTTTATTTTTTCCGAATTGCATAGCAAATAATCCTCGTTTACTACACAGGGTTTCCAGGGGGGGCTATTTTCAGGGGGCTTAGTCTCTTTGATTAAACGAAAAACTCTCAGGAAAGTACAATAAGCCAACAGGCTTCCGTACTGGGGGCTCAAAACCGCCCTGAAAGTTTTTTCTACATCTACATCTACATCTACATATATATATATATATATATAACTCGGCCCTTCGGGCCTCACAAGGGGCTCCGTCCCTTGACCCTGCTAGGGTCAGGGGGGTTCCCCCCCTGGACCCCCCTAATCTATGCTCTGCGCTTCGCGCCTCGCCGGATCTGTTCTATTTTCTACTGTGTAGAAAACGAGGATAATTTGCTATGCAATTCTTATTGTACATATTTATTCGTTCATTTTACATTTAAAAAATGGATATAATAAAATTTGGATATAAAAAAATGTTCAAGCTTGGCTGGGATTTGAACCCACAACCATTGTCTCACGAGAAAAAAAAATATAAAAAAACTTTCAAGCCTGGCTGGGATTCGAACCCACGACCTCGCGGGTTCCAGTCCCGGGACATTTTAAGTGGGGACGTTACATAAAAAATTATTGGGGGTCGGCCTAAGAATTACATACCAAATAATATACAGGGTGTCCATTTTAAACGGGCCCATCGGGAAATTACAGCCTTACGGTGCGAGCTATCGAAAAATTGAACTGAACCTTTTTTATAGTATTTTAACTCACCTTCACAATGCGGAAGTCCGATTTTTATTTTTCCATGTTTTGAGGTCTCAAATCATTGATTGAAACTGACGGTTTCCTCTTGACCCTCCTTTTTTATTGCTTTTTTCGATTTTAGAAATGCCTCAACGAAATTTTCTTTTTGGGGCTCCGTTTCTGAGTTATTCCAGTTTTTGCGAAATACAGAAAATCGCCGATTTCTTTTAGACATTACGAACACTTTCTTACTATTTTTATCTTCAATTTTTGAGATGTTCACCACACTTTTGAAATCAGCAATTAACTATCCATCATCAGACCCCAGCGTCCATAATCAACAATCACCATCAGGGGGATGCCATTTCACTTGAACCGCTTACAATTTGAAAAAAGTTTTCTTAATCGTCGTTAAAAAAAAAAAAAAAAAAAAAAACGTATGAGATGCCGTATTCTGGACTAATGTAAGGTTCTTTGAATAATAAAGATCATAGTGTAGACTGAACAATAAGTATCAAGAAGCTGTTGTTTTCTTGACCCTTGAATACAGTTTGCAGGAGAAGGAGCAGAGGCTGCAGAAGGAGCAGGTGGCATTTTCGATTTATCTCAACACAACTGACTGGAAGTCTCCTTGTGGTACATTTTTTAAACTGTATTCTGAACAGTGATTCTGTGTGTACTGAACAGTTTGAGGGGTTTTGGTTTATTATTTCCAATAATAAGCCTATGTGATCGTGTAGCAAAAATATTTTATAACCCCCCCTCAAACTTTGTCACTTTACGTTTCAAGGTGCGTAGAATCCAAATTTGAAATGTCCGTCCGCCGTTCGCCGTTAGCCGTCCGCCGTCCGGGCCATAAAAGGCCTAAGAATTTACTTAAAAAATCGTTCTTTCGCACATAGACTCCATTTGGGGTCTAGTTGGTCCTAACGTTTAACCATCCCGATCGCATTACTCGCATAGATGCTATGGGCCAAAAACGGGCGAAAAAGTGTCTTTGAGTGCTAGACGTTTTAGACGCACGCCTGGCACGCTTGGCAGGGGGTCACGGTGGGTGGTGAGGTGGGTGAGCGGGGGGTGGAGTGAGAGGAGGCGCCGCGGCACCACGAGGTGGGTTCGGCGTTCCTTCGAGTTATGAATATATGTTTTTTTTCTAGGTCGTATTTGTGTGTTAATACCAATGCTTTTCCTACGCATATTTAATAACATATCCTCTCGACTTTTCGTACATACTTAGATTATGATATTATTAAGGCAATGATTATTTGAATAGATTGGAGCTCAAATCGTGAAATATAAACATACGTATATCTCTATCTATACTAATAATAAGAATGAAACTCCGTCTGTTTGTCTGTCTGTCTGTCGTGTCTATGCACGGCCAAACGGCTGAGTGGGGGGCAGTCTACGAGTGGGGGGATCTTTTTGGGATTTTCCGATAGGGTGTATAAGCGAATTTAAAATTTTCTAATCCCACCCGAACCATGGGCCGTAGGGCGGGAGGGGGGTCGAAGTAATAATTAATGTGCGCTTTTTGGACTTCCCCGCTTCCCCTACCCCTCTAAACGGCCATTGACAATTCCGGAAAAATACGGGTTTCGTAGGTTTTCCTACGAGGAAGACGACGGCGCGATCGGATCGCGAAAAAAGTATCGGGAAATGCGTCAAAAAAATGCGAGAGTACGGACCCGTTTTCTCGAAAAGTCCGCCGAAAAATATGGTTTTTTCCGATTAAAATATACCCCATAAAGGTACGTTTTTCGGAAGGGTTTTCGCGGGCGAAATACAGCTTTGGGTCCGCCGAATCTGAATCCGAAATCGGATATCGAAAAAAGTGACGTTAAGTTGGTCAAATTGCGAGAAGAAGCGAGCAAAGCGTTTTAAAATTACATTTTTAATTGACCCGGGCCGCTGTTTCACAATAATGCGAGTTGAAGGGACTCAAAGTTCGCTCTTGCACTCTTGCGAGCTATTCATAACGGTCACATAACGGTCGCTAATGATGCCCTAATACCCTTTGGGGTTCCAAATCCCAAGCGGTGCAAATTCGTAGGTAGTTTTAGCTATTCACATGTCGGAATATGCAGCAATACCTTGCGAGCGAAGCGAGCAACATTCCTTAATAAACTTTTCGTGGTTCCACGTAGTTTTTATAAGATTTAATTTGTTTGTAAGAATTTCCAACAGAAAAAAACGTCTGCCAAGTTGGGTGGGCAATATAACTTCCTCAAGCGAGCGAAGCGAGCAGCATCCCCTTCAGACTTTAAACCTACCCTAAGGGATCTATCATTTGCGAGCAGATACACATAGGTACCTTGCGAGCGAAGCGAGAGCCATTTCAACAGAATAAATACGGACTTTTTCCTACACATATACAGCAATACCTTGCGAGCGAAGCGAGCAACATCCCCGAATAAACTTTTCGTGGTTCCACGTAGTTTTATAAGATTTAATTTGTTTGTAAGAATTCCCAACTGAAAAAAAACGTCTGCCAAGTTGGGTGGGCAGTATAACTTCCTCAAGCGAGCGAAGCGAGCAGCATCCCCTACAGAAGTTAAACCTACCCTTAGAGACCTACCGTTTGCGAGCGAAGCGAGCAACATCCCCTACATGTTGGGTGGGCAGTATAACTTCCTCAAGCGAGCGAAGCGAGCAGCATCCCCTACAGAAGTTAAACCTACCCTTAGGGATCTACCGTTTGCGAGCGAAGCGAGCATCATTCCCTACATGTTGGGTGGGCAGTATAACTTCCTCAAGCGAGCGAAGCGAGCAGCATCCCCTACAGAAGTTAAACCTACCCTTAGAGATCTACCGTTTGCGAGCGAAGCGAGCAACATCCCCTACACACGTTAAACCTACCCTTAGGGATCTACCGTTTGCGAGCAAAGCGAGCAACATCCCCTACATGTTTCAATTGTAATACATCGCATGTATACAGCCACACTTTGCGAGCGAAGCGAACAACATTCCTTACATACCACACTTTGCGAGCGAAGCGAGCAACATCCCCTATCTGCCACACTTTGCGAGCGAAGCGAGCAATTTAATGGGGGGTCCGGGGGGCTTGCCGCCCGGCTGGTTGTGGAGGCGAGCGTAGCGAGCCAGAGCGGCTAGTTATTTATAAGAATGAAACTCCGTCTGTCTGTCTGTTTGTTTGTCGTGTCTATGCACGGCCAAACGGCTGAGTGGGCCGGATCTACGAGTGGGGGGATCTTCTTGAGATTTTTCGATAGGGTGTATAAGCGAATTTAAAATTTTCTAATCCCACCCGAACCATGGGCCGTAGGGCGGGAGGGGGGTCGAAGTAATAATTAATGTGCGCTTTTTGGACTTCCCCGCTTCCACTACCCCTCTAAACGGCCGTCGAAAATTCCGGAAAAATACCGGTTTCGTAGGTTTTGAAACGAGAAAGACGACGGCGCACTCGGATCGCGAAAAAAGTATCGGGAAATGCGTCAAAAAAATGCGAAAGTACGGACCGTGTTTTCTCGAAAAGTCTGACAAAAACTACGTTTTTTCCCATTAAAATATACCCCATAAAGGTACGTTTTTCGGAACGGTTTTCGCGGGCGAAATACAGCTTTGGGTCAGCCGAATCTGAATCCGAAATCGGATATCGAAAAAAGTGACGAGAACTCGGTCAAATTGCGAGCAGAAGCGAGCAAAGCGATTAAAATGAGAAATTATATGTGCTGTGGACGCGAGAAGGCTCTAGGAAGACAGACGTGTTTGGGGTTCAATAACACAGGTACAGGTTTCGGTGTTTGGGTGTTGCGAGCAGGTACCTTGCGAGCGAAGCGAGAGCCATTTCAACAGAATAAATTCGGATTTTTTCCTACAAATATACAGCAATACCTTGCGAGCGAAGCGAGCAACATCCCTAAATAAACTTTTCGTGGTTCCAAGTAGTTTTATAAGATCTAATTTGTTTGTAAGAATTCCCAACTGAAAAAAACGTCTGCCAAGTTGGGTGGGCAGTATAACTTCCTCAAGCGAGCGAAGCGAGCAGCATCCCCTACAGAAGTTAAAGCTACCCTTAGAGATCTACCGTTTGCGAGCGAAGCGAGCAGCATCCCCTACAGAAGTTAAACCTACCCTTAGAGATCTACCGTTTGTGCGCGAACCGTGCAACATCCCCTAAATGCCATACTTTGCGAGCGAAGCGAACAACATTTTCTACATGCCAGACTTTGCGAGCGAAGTGAGCAACATATCCTACATGCCAGACTTTGCGAGCGAAGCAAGCAATATTCCCGGCTGGACGTGGAGGCGAGCGTAGCGAGCCGGAGCGGCTAGTATACTATAAGCGGCGTTTAATAATTATGGACCGGAGATCTAAGTAGAAGGGCTGTCTAATACATAAGTAATAAACCTTTGTGTAATAATTTGCAGCGTTTTTGGTTTATCATTTCCAATAATAAGCCTATGTGATAGTGAAGCAAAAATTTTTATAACCCCCCTCAAACTTTGTCACTTTACGTTTCAAGGTGCGTAGAATCCAAATTTGAAATGTCCGTCCGCCGTCCGGGCCTTAAAAGGCCCAACAATTGACTTAAAAAACCCGTTCTTTCGCACATAGACTCCATTTGGGGTCTAGTTGGTCCTAACGTTTAACCGTCCCGATCGCTCTACTCGCATAGATGCTATGGGCCAACAACGGGCGAAAAAGTGCCTATTTCGAGGCTTAGACGTGTGTTGGAATTAGTGTTAGACGTGTTAGACGCACGCCTGGCACGCTTGGCAGGGGGTCACGGTGGGCGGTGAGGGGGGTGAGATGGGGGTGGATTGAGAGGACGCGCTGCGGCACCATGAGGTGGGTACAGCGTTCCTTCGAGCCATGAATATATGTTTTTTTCTAGGTCATATTTGTGTGTTAATACCAATGCTTTTCCTACGCATATTTAATTACATAACCTCTCGACTTTTCGTACGTACTTAGATAATGATATTATTAAGGCAATAATTATTTGAATAGATAGGAGCTCAAATCGAGAAATATAAACATGCGTATATAATTATAGAAGTACAGGTTGTGGCAACTCAAAATAGGACACGCCGAGGAGTTTGGACGGGCCTTATGACGTACGCAAGCCAACTAAAACTACGATCATACTCAATTGAAAAAATAATAAACCTTTGTGGAATAATTTGCAGCGTTTTTTTTTTTTTTTTTTTTTTTTCAAACGACGATTTGGAAAACTTTTTTTAAATCGTAAGAGGTTCAAGTGTTATGGCATCCCCCTGATGGTGATTGTTGATTATGGACGCTGGAGTCTGATGATAGATAGTTTAATGCTTTTCAAAAGTGTGGTGAACATCTCAATAATTGAAGATAGAAATAGTAAGAAAGTGTTGGTAATGTCTAAAAGAAATCGCCGATTTTCTGTATTTCGCAAAAAGTGGAATAACTCAGAAACGAAGCCCCAAAAAGAAAATTTCATTGAGGCATTTTCTAATCCGAATTCAACCTAAAATCGATGAAAAGCAATAAAAAAAGGAGGGTCTAGTGGAAACCGTCAGTTTCAATCAATGATTTGAAACCTTAAAACGTGGACAAATAAAAATCGAACTTCCGCATCGTGAAGCTGAGTTGAAATACTATAAAAAAAGTTTAGTTCAATTTTTCGATAGCTAGCACCGTAAGGCTGTAATTTTCCGATGAGCCCGTTTAGATGAGACACCCTGTATAATATGATAACTCGGCCCTTCGGGCCTCGCAAGGGGCTCCACCCCTTGACCCCTTCACCCCCTAATCTATACTCGGCGCCTCGCGCCTCGCCGGATCTTTTCTCTTTTCTACTGTGTAGAAAACGAGGATAATTTGCTATGCAATTCGTCTCACGAGAAAAAAAAAATTTTTTTTGTACCCATTTATTATTACAATATAAATTTCTATCAATTGTACGAAATGTCCCCATTTTAAAATTCTTCGAGGATAGATTCTACTACCATTACCACCTCATCTAAAACACTTTTAAACCCTATGTTCTAGGATTATTCTGCCAAACGTCCTTTCTTTCACTTTATACTCAATCGCTAACTTTTTTTGATCGTATTTTGATTCTCATTGTAATTCAGAACCTTCAAACAAAATATGAAGACGTTTCAAGAACTTCTGCTAGTGGTGCTGCTTACGGGAAGTTGCTGGGGCCGGCAGGCTGTACTTCCGGACGACGTTGCCCTTATGGTGATCAAATTTGGAGAGGCAACTTCGTATATGGCATATTTTCAGACAGTTATAATTGATTTTAAATCGGACGATGTAGCGAAATTCTACATTAAACTTATGCGTCATCATTGGATATTGAGTCACTTATTGACCGGTAAGTACCCTATTATAGGTTAATAAAAAAAAAAAGTCTGCTAAGTTGGGTGGGCAGTATAGCTTCCTCACATAGGTATTCTAGTATGGACTGGTCGAATTAGTTGAAGAAAAAAGTAGGAGGCGAAATGGTTAAATGCAAAATAAAACATTATTAAAAGTGTAGCCATGCTAACATAGAAATATGCTATTAGATAGGGTTATGATTCATTTTTGCGCATGCTCATACCGTACCATCAATCCAGGAGGTTTGTCACCCGTCTCGGAGTTTCAACCAATATTAATTTTGCACATGAGCAACAGTTATTACTCAACCAATCGCTATGAAATACACAGGGCATCTTCCTGAAAAATTTACCCAACTACCACTCGAGTTTGAATAGAATCAGCCCAATAGACTATGCGAAATCAACGTTACAATAAATTCACTTTTACGCATGCTCACTCGCAACTGTTTATTCGATGGTAATGCAATTTATCTATATGGAACCTTCTACGAGATATCCCGCACAGTCCGTGAATATTTCATGAAAATCGGTACCTGTCACATTTTATGATTTATTTTATGAAAGTTGAGAAGGTATCCGTCGTCACTAGCAAGTCAAGTACTGGGGGCAAGCGCTTTTGATGTAAATACATCATCCCCAGGCCATCGAAACTACTGTTTCAAAAGCCTGATGCTGATGTCTTTACAGAAAAATATGATCGACCCTCAATAAGTATGTTGTCAAAATTATTAGGATAACGGTCAAAACTAGTAAAAGTCTTTATTGCCGAGCTTTTGGTTTATATAAAACCATCACCAGGGTTCAAAGATCTTTTATGGTTCGACAGGCAGAGTTGAAAAAAATGTGATGAGCTAATAATGTGGCAGATTTTTGGGCCTATTTTGCTAAATTTGTTTTGAGTGATGTGATAATATCTATACTGAAGATATTGTGACGGATAAGAATGGTTACTCCTTCTCGATTCTTGAATACGCTGCATCTGGAGATATGCCTGACGGTTTCTACAACTAAAAAAGATACCTCTGGGTGTAGCAGGTTAATTGCCTCTCACCTTTGAAGGAAGAATTCTCGCGTTCCGTCACCTCTCGTAGTTATATGGTAGCAGAGCGTGGTTTCGAGCGGGTCCCTACAAACTCATCAAACGGCAACTCATAATAAACGTGAGGTCGAGTCTTTGTTAGGAGTTTCCCCTTTGGGTGGGACACTGGTCAAAACTGAATGGATGGGAAAGTCGTCAAAAAGAATTTCAAATAGAAATCGGATATAAATTTGGAAGATGAAAAGTAGTTGACAATTATTTTTGATGACTTTCCTGTCCCCTGTGGAAACTGGTCAAACGCTCCTAAGGGGAAACTCATCAAAAGGAAAGTCATCAAACCAAACCTTTGGAAGGCTCCACCGTGTGCCAGATCCAAAACCGGCATAAGGGCCAAGTGGTTATTCATGGTGGCGTTGAGCTGTAACAATGGCAGGTAGTTGACCTAAAGTAGACCAATTTCCGTTCACTAATACCAACATTTTTGACGAGTTTCCCGTCACTCTTTTTTGATGAGTTTCCTTGAGGTAGTTTTTGAGGAGTGTCTCGACAGTGCTGGATTCTAGTCGAAAAAAATTATAATGATTCATAACTGAATTAAACGGATAAATTTATTAGATTCCATTTTTTGATGAGTCACTCGTTCATGAAGATTTGACGAGTTTCCACCCCACGTAAAAAACTGATCAAAAATGGGGTTCTACGATTTTTTTGATGAGTTTCCTGTTGATGAGTTCCTAGTTCCCTTGCGAGCCACCCTCGTCACCACCCAGGCCCTCTGTTGTTGAATGTCCTGGCGCCCTAATCCCCCCCCCCCCCCCCCACCAAGGCGAAATGGGCATTAACCCCTTAAAACTTGAAAATCTCAAAAACTAAAAAACATACCCCTGCCCTGCCTATTTGGAGCCACTCGGCCACCCCGTACACTCTAGGAGAGTCTCGCGGGAGCACACCGAAGGGCACAAGTAGCGCTTCCTAGAGGCATTCTGGGCAAGTTAGAGTACTAGTCAGCTAATCGCGTATCATCGCGTTAATTTTCTCACATCTTTTCGGTACAAATTATTATTATATACGAGTATGTAGGAATTGTACAAGAATCGTCGTGAACACAAAGCTTCCACTATTTGTTCCACCAAGAGCAAAATACTGATAGCATGGAGGCAAAAAGAGATCTGCCCTAGACGCTTGACATGATTGTCAGGGAGGAGAGCTACGAAAAATGAAACATCAAGATGTATGCACACTCAACACTTATTAGGTAGGTACCTACCTACCTGCCTACCTACCTATACAAACTTCGTATGTACTCTACCTATACGAACTAGGTACTTCTTCAAACGATAAACACCAATTCAATCTCTGATGCTACCTGTACTAAACCTATTTTGAAATGGTTGCCCACCACTTAACGAGATTACTTGTATTGGATCCATTTCGATACCTAACTCACGTTTTTCCCCAGATTCACTAAAAAGCAACAAGATTCAAGTGTAAGCACTAAGCCGGTGAATACATCAGGCACGCGATCAGCTGAATAGTAGCCCGGAATGCCAGAAGGATGCGCTAGTTTTGCCTTTCGGTTTGCTCTTGAAAGCTTGTGGCTTGAAAGCCCCGGGAGTGTAACGGATAGGAGTAATTCCTCCCTCTTCGATTCTTGAATACGCCGCATCTGGGGATATACTTGACGGTTTCTACAACCAAAAGGGACACCTCTGGGTGTAGCAGATAAATTGCCTCTCACCTTTGAAGGAGGGATTCTCTCTTTCCATCACCTCTTGTTGTTATATGGTAGCAGAGCGTGAATTCGAGACACCCTCGCCATCACCCAGACCCTCTATTATTGAATGTCCTGGCGGCCTATTGATGAAAACTGTCACGAAAAGTATAATGAATATAATAAAAATATCACGATTTATTATTATTACCCCCTCCATTCACCCCTTCCATCATGAAATTTAATACTCATGTTACATATTCCAAACCTAGACCGATTTTGAAGTTGAACAGAAAAATAATTACGAAAATCGGACTAGAATAGCTGAAACATCATGATTTATCAATATTACCCCCTCTATTCATCCCCTCTCTCGAAAATTTTAAAATCCTGACGTACTGTCCAAAACTATATTGATTTCATAATGGAACAAAATAAGAATCATTAAAATCGGTAGAGATTCGTAGGTTGGGTGGGCAGCGCTTGACAAATTCCCTAGGTTTGTTGCACAACTAGACTAAAATTAGGATCAAACAAAATAAAAATCACGAAAATAGGTTGAGAATTGTAGCTTGGGCTGCGTCGACAAAATTTGTCACACACATACATACACCTATCGTTTTTTTTCATGGATTCGGTCTTTGAATTGTATGTGGTTATTTTTTTTTCTCATGCTTGGGTTGTCCCTCACCCCCCTGGGTCAATTCCATTAGATCGTCCCCCTTAAATGAGAATCCTTGCGTGTATGTTCTAAGTTCTGAGGGATGTCCTAAAAAGTAGTGGGAATTTCTTTACCGCAGGAGTTGGGGAATCCTCAGCCCGAGCTGTTGGGACATTTTTAGCTTCACCTCATAGCTTTTGTTGGTGCAACGTCCCTGCTTTTGGCTTCAGAAAATCCCAAAGGATTCGGAATCCTCCGTCCTATCTAGAAGACTATGGTTTAAAGCAGGGGCGGCTACTGATAGGAGCATAGGCGCATGTGCACCCCCAGTCAAACCAAAATAATAATAATATTTCAAAATTTCTCCACTCCCATTTGAAATTAGCTAGTGACAGAAGATGAGAAATCTAAATCTACCATCGAAACAGAGAAGGTTGTGGTAGGGAAGGGCTGAAGTGGGAAGCTCACCCAACCTGACCAATCAGAAGCGAGCGGGAGCAACAACTCCAAAGTGCTCAACCTCAGACTTGACCGCCTTTCTTCGGACTGAGGATTTTCAGTTTGAATTGAAGCGAGCATGTGAGATTGACCAATCAGAGAGCCCGTTACATCAAGAGATGAGCATACTTAGGGGCATGCTCTTCTGCTTGGTAGCGACACCAATTCTCCTTATCATTTTTATCAGTCACACTTCTTCTATTTTTCCCGGTGTTATTTCATTTAGTGTTACGATTTTTTGAAGTTATTGAGTGTTGAGTAGATACTTTTACGATGAATAATTCAGTTGAGTTCATCAAGTTGAACTAATCCCATTTGTCAATCGAAGAAAAGTGCAGGATTGGCGATGCTGGCCACTCCTTGCTACTATTGGGGCTAACGCAAACTTTGAAAATCAAAAATCGTTCTGATTTGGTCGGTATGTTCAACCCCTATAATGCGATAGATTTTATTTTTATATTCCCCATTATTTATCTAGATGATGACTAACCCTTCTCTTTCCCCATGAACCTCTCCTCTCCCTTTCCTTCCCCTCCATGGCAAGATTTGCTTTCACTTCCACGATGGTTCTTGCTGGGTGGGTATACATTTCAGCTATTGCAATCATTCCTCGGGTTAACTCCTTTGATGGTTAAGTATTTCAGAATTTCTGTCTTCCATTTGACAACATTTCTCGTGTCTGGTGTAAGTATTTAGTATAAAAGCACCTCTACCGTCCCCGCGATAGCCCTTGTTGATCTCTGTGCACCCCCTGAGTTTCAAGACAGGAGCCACCACTGGTTTCAAGTAACGTAAAGGGAGAATGTGATGATCGAGACATTATTATTCACACTGTTTCTACGGATGCCGTTTCACTTATTTATGAATCATAATGTGTTCATTTCCGAATGTTATTTCTAACAATTCTAAGCACACGTTTTGTGAATTAAAGCCTTATAATTCTAAAGGTTACATTTAGAAATTACTTATTCAAGGCTAGCTGAAGCTGGCTGGTGCAAATACCTTAACTCATGTGTTATAAGCTGCATAACGGTCAAAAATTTTGTTGAATTACGAGCAGCGATTGTAACATTCTATACGCAATTTAGATGCAGCCAATTCACAACAACAATTATATTGTATATTATTACAATTCTACAATTACATTTTAGTATGTATATATATATATATATATATATAATATATATATATATATATATATATATATATATATATATATATATATATATATTAATTTTACTTTTACAGTCTTACGGCACAGGTTAACAGATCCAGTATTAGGGCACAGGTGCCCTAATACCGCTTCTGTAACATCCGTCTTTTTATACAATAACATCGATTACAGGATTGCGGCGTCAACATTGTCCCTCTCTGTCTTGCGCTTTCGTATTCATCTAAATCAACTTGATCGTCCCTCGTGTAGCCAGAACGAGAGTAGCTCGGGATTTTTTACTTTCCCAACATCCCAAAAGAGTGGAAAGTAATGTCCACTTTTACTTTCCTAACATCCGAACAGAGTGGAAACTTATGTCCACCTTTACTCTCCCAACATCTCAACAGAGTGGAAAGTATTGTCCATTTTTACTTTCCCAACATCTCAACAGAGTGGAAAGTATTGTCCACTTTTACTTTCCCAACATCCCAACAGGGTGGAAAGTAATGTCCATTTTTACTTTCCCAACATCCCAACAGAGTGGAAACTTATGTCCACCTTTACTTTCCCAACAGCCCAACAGAGTGGAAAGTATTGTCCATTTTTACTTTCCCAACATCCCAACAGAGTGGAAAGTAATGTCCACTTTTACTTACCCAGCATCCCAATAGATTGGAAAGTAATGTCCAGTTTTACTTTCCCAACATCTCAACAGAGTGGAAAGTATTGTCTACTTTTACTTTCCCAACATCCCAACACAGTGGAAAGTAATATCTATTTTTACTTTCCCAACATCCCAACAGAGTGGAAACTTATCTCCACCTTTACTTTCCCAACATCCCAACAGAGTGGAAAGTATTGTCCATTTTTACTTTCCCAACATCCCAACAGAGTGGAAAGTAATGTCCATTTTTAATTTCCCAACATCCCAACAGAGTGGAAAGTATTGTCCAGTTTTACTTTCCCAACATCTCAACAGAGTGGAAAGTATTGTCCACTTTTCCTTTCCAAATATCCCAACAGAGTGGAAAGTAATGTCCATTTTTACTTTCCCAACATCCCAACAGAGTGGAAACTTATGTCCACCTTTACTTTCTCAACATCCAAACAGAGTGGAAAGTATTGTCCATTTTTACTTTCCCAACATCCCAACAGAGTGGAAACTTATGTTCACTTTTACTTACCCAACATCCCGAAAGATTGGAAAGTATTGTCCATTTTTACTTTCCCAACATCTCAACAAAGTGGAAGGTATTGTCTACTTTTACTCTTCCAATATCCCAACAGAGTGGAAAGTAATGTCTATTTTTACTTTCCCAACATCCCAACAGAGTGGAAACTTATGACCACCTTTACTTCCTCAACATCCCAACAGAGTGGAAAGTATTGTCCATTTTTACTTTTCCAACATCCCAACAGATTGGAAAGCAATGTCCACTTTTACTTATCCAGCATCCCAATAGATTGGAAAGTAATACCCATTTTTACTTTCCCAGCATCCCAACAGAGTGGAAGTAATGTCCATTTTTACTTTCCTAACATCCCAACAGAGTGGAAAGTAATGTCCATTTTTAAAATCACGGCTAAAGCATGTTCCATGTTTCTTGAATTTTAGACGAAGGTTCTAAGCAGTAACCATTATGGGGTCCAGAGGGGGCTTGTCCCCTGGCAAGGTCCGAAAAACCGAGTTTTTTTTTTTTTTTTTTTTTTTTTTTTTTTTTTTTTTTTTTTTTTTTTTTTTTTTTTTTTTTTAAGCCGCGTCTCAAATGTTCTGGTATTGTTCCTTGAATAATCCACTTCCGTTTTTGCAACTTGAGAAAACATTTAATTTGCTCAATATACTGTTTCTGCTACGTTTCAAGTACCTAGTGCTTATTCCAAATCAGAATTGCAATTCGGCCGAGAGAGCCATTTACCTTAGTAGAAAAATCCCAAAACACTTCTGGATGACACAACAATCGGATTCCAAAAACCTTCACTCGCTCTAAATAAAATGCGCTACATCTCGAGGAATTTAACCCCATCAGTCATAATCACAACGCTAAAAGTTGAAATAACATCTGCTATCCACCCAGCAAGCATTAATCTTGGACAAAATCGGCTTTGATCAAGCTCTCGGTCTTAGTAGACAGACTCGAAAAATTTGACACACATGCGCTCCACGCGGATGACTGGAAAAACAGAGGGCAGTGCCTGTAAGCTGCCTATATACTCATATACCTTGGACAATGGAGGAAGTAGACAACATCGGCTCTGCGCCTCCTAAGCTAGGGTTTGGAAAAAAAAAAAAAAAAAAAAACTATATATATTTTGTTATTTTGTAACAAAAATACTATTTTTTTGAGCATTTAAATAATCTAAATTCGGTAGTGATATTACCAGGTTTTTATAGTAGAAGTAAGTAGGTACCTGTGGAATATTATGCCCCAATTGGCTGGCCCATTGTGATTAATTTGTTATTCTCAGTTACCCGCCTATGGGAATGTACCTTGAATTGTCATATTTTCAAGCAAAGATTGAGGTAGGTATGTTCTACAGAATCCCTTTCGAGCTGTTTAAAAAAGTAGGTAGTTCAAAATTTATCTAGGATCCCTATATTTCCAGTTCCTATTTTCACGATAAATCATGGAAAACAATATTGCATGATTACATTCATTTCAATTTGTTATATTTATTTCAATTTATATATTTATTTAAATTTGTTTAGTAATTTGGTAATACGAGTGACAAAAATTAAATTTTCGAATGATATTTATTTCTATATATTTATTTATTTTATTGAATTTTTACAAAGAACACTTTCAATTAATTACAAGGAATATATCTCAATATACCTAATGCTAGATGGAAGGCAATAGCCCTTAAGTATCAAGCAAGCTTCGTTCCGAGCTGAGTTTCTAACTATTCACATCTTATACATGGGAGAATTACAAAAATTAAGATACTTTTAAAATGAATCTCTATCATCATGTACATAGTTAATAATTAATACTGATTAAATTTATACAGTGTAGGTACTACTGAATACAGCTTCACGTTTGCTGTGTCGAAGCTTGACCCACCTTCATTATATTATTTTTTCATAGAGCGCGGGAGTGAAGTTGCGGAGATCTCAAATTTCCGTCGATAGACCGGTACAAAATATACAAAATACAGGATGGGCTCCTCGTGGTTGGCGTCATAGATGGCTTTGGGTTAACTACATTTCCCTCCCATCTAAATCTTGTTTCATAATCATGGTCACAAGCATTCCTATTTATCATGCCTGGATTCCGATGGAACACTGATAGAAGTGATTTTACAAATAACTGATGAGGGGTAAATAGGTATTTTAAATTCTTCATAAAGTTGGATGTTCGGATATCGGTGTGGCTTTCTCATTATTATTTTCATAATAGACCTTTGAATTATATTTAACGGTTTAATTGTAAGACTGATTGTACCAAAGAATAATATATGAAAGACTAAGCTTATCATTCCTGAATACATTCCTCACATTAGAAAACAAAAACGAAAATCTCCTTAGTTTTTCATGTATAATGTCTAAATGTGATTACCACGTTAACTTATTATCAAGATGTACACCCAGATAACGATAGGTAAATGCTTTCTCCAAAGTCGCACATGTACAACACGATTTTTCTAAACAGTAATCCATGATGGATAAACTAATTTTTCAAACGGATTTTTCTAAACTAATATCATATTATGACTCATATTTTCTACGATTTAATTTTTACTCCCTACTTAAATGTATTTAGTTTTGTTTGCATTTAGTGTGAGGTAACTGTCCGAAAACCAGTTATTCAATGAATCCAGAGCGTCATGAGCTTTAGTGTATACCTTCATTCCAGGACTAACCAGAAACCAATGTCGACGTATCATAAGCCAAGAGATATGTTTTAGCGTCCTGCACGTGAAGAGGTAAATTATTATACAGGCCTACGTGCCACACGCTCGGTATGGCAGTATAGATCCCATGGTCTTTACTGTTGAGTGGGACATGTAGAATCATTGGAAACGGTGTATCACTAAGGGTGATTTGAAATGTGTGGGGAATGTTGCTCGCTTCGCTCGCTCTCAGTGGGATGCATAGATGCGATTGGATATAGTTAGTCCCCATACCATCGAGACTAACAGCCCATGGTTCAGGTGGGGGTGGAACATTTGAAAATTACTTACAAACCCTTTCTATAGACAATCCCAAGGGAATGAAATAAAAAATATCCTCATAACATATCCATAATTTCTCCCTTGATGGGAAAAACAATAGATCATGGATATGTCTAGTACCTACTGCTTACCAGTAGGTACCTACTACTCAATTGTATACCAACCATGTAGGGCCTTCTTTTCACAAGATTATTCCATTATGGTTACAAAACAATATTAGTTTATAACTTGGAGTAATAAATTAGCATTCCTTTACACTACAATGTCCTAGAGGTCATGAGATGTTGTAATAAAATGGGAGCATTCCAAGAAGTGGCGAACGATTTTCCTACTATGAAACCCGACGACTACGATTTTCCTAGCCTTCACTTTTCGAGTTAATAATAATCTAAAGTGCCAGGTCATCACAAATTTTGGTGTCGTTACGCAAATTTTAGAATGAACCCCAGCCCAAAAACATATCCATGTTAAAATAATGAAAATAAAATACTTAAATAAAGTTTATAAAAGGGGCAAAACGAAAATAATAAATTGCTGTGTAATAATTTGCTGCGTTTTCTATGTGGTTCCACGAAAAGTTTATTAGGTTTAATTATGATAGGCCATTTATCTGCGAAGAAGGCCATAGAGATCACGTGGAACCACAAACATTTTAGTACTATGCTACAAAACTGCCCACCCAACATGACAGACTTTTTTGTTTTTGAAATTACTTTCACACCCGTCACCTCCATTGATGTTTTTCAAGAGAGACCACGAAAGATTATGTGGAACTAAGAAAAGTTTAGTTTTAAGAACCTATCAGTACTATTTTTACTGCAGACTGCTGTATAATAATTCGGTGCGTTCTCTATGTGAGGAAGTTATACCTCCCACCCCACTTGGCAGACTTTTTTTTCTGTTGGAAATTACTATCAAATGCGGTACCTTATGTGGAACCACCAACATTTTAGTTATAAGATCATTTACTAACAGAACTGTCGGATATTAAATGTTTGCTCGTATTTGTTTTCTTCGTATATTTTTGTAAAGGTAGGCCATAATTTAATCTGCGTAGAAGGGCTATCCCTTTCCCTTTCTATTCGTACATGTTACAATATGTGAGGAAGTTATACTGCCCACCCAACTTGGCAAACGTTTTATTCAGTAGGAAATTACTTTCAAACAAATTAAATCTTATAAAACTATGTGGAACCACAAAAAGTTCATCTGCGTAGAAGGGTTATCGTTTTTACCGTCTATTTTTCTGTTGGATGTGTCTTTTAAATCAAGAGACAGGTTCGAAATCAAACTTCAGACCTACATAACTTTCGACGAAACAGGAAGAGCGCGTTAGCTCAAAATGTAGCTTGTCTACTTTTTGTTCACTACAATCGGAAAAGAATATTTCATGTATCTGAACTCGCATGTGACCAAATTGGAACTTCAACGAACATTATTTAAGGACCAACCCGAACCAAGACCGTCAAACATTTACTGTGTCTATGGCGGGAAAAAACATAGCGGGGAACACTTTTTTTTTTTTTTTTGTCGTTTCCCGCCTACTGTCGCTGATTGATCCAGCAAGACATCATATTTCGGCAACTTTGACGGCACCATCGCGTTCTACTGATCCAGAAACGCAATTTTCTCGCTGACGTACGAAGTGCTCTCGATCAAATTTTAATGTGGCAACGGATAGAAGATCGAGCATCGAAAAATATAAGGATACTAATTTTGGTGAATTTTAGACAATTTCCAAGGGCGTTTTGGGGAGATTTTTATGAAATTCATGAAATTTCGTATATCCCGTGAACGAAGCGTCCTAGCGCAAGACGGATTTCAAAATCGGATTCAGCGACTCAAAATACATACCGTCAAGCATTTTCGTCGAATTTCCTGTGTGTTTTAATGGAGAAATTGCGAATTTAAGATAAAAAATACATTTTTAAAACAAAAAGTTTCTTCAGAATGAAGCCCAAGTAGTTCCAGTAAGTGCCCGCTCGGCTTTCTTGGCAAATTCATTTTCGTAACATTTTTTTTTTTTTTTTTTCACCCACCATCAGTGGGTGGGGTTGGGGGAAGACCTGAAATGTTTGATATTTTTAGTTGTTGCTTATGGAGCACCTGCTTGTGATGGGGATATAAAATTTAGTTTTTCCCATGTGAAATCGAACAAAGAAACACAATATGAAGGAAATTTGGGGAATTTCATGAAATTGTGTTTTTTGTCGCTTGCCGGTGAATGGAACGGCGTAGAACAAAACGAATTCCAAATCCGGATTCAGCGCCCTGATTTCCATAATGTAACACAAGTTGATGAATTTTGAACAATTTCCAAGATGAATTTTGGGAGTTTTTCATGAAATTCATGAAATTTAATAAATCCGAAGAACTAAAAGTCGTAGAAAAAAACGGATTTCAAATTCGGATTCAAAGACATAATTTATCTACGAGAACACATTTTGATGAGTTTTAATCAAATTCCAGGGGCTGTAGAGGGGTCTCATACAAAATGGTCGGATTCTTTTTTATACTATTCCGAAGCACCTATGTAAGCAGGGACCTCCAAATTTTGTATGTACCCTTCAAAAACTCTGTAAAAATGGCGTAAAGAATTATTTTTCGAATTTTCATGAAATTGTGGAATCTAGCGAACGCAGCTTCTGAAAGCAAAATGGACTTCAAATTTGGACTCAGCGCATCGAAAAATACAAGGGTACTAATTTTGGTGAATTTTGGACAATTTCCAAGGGCGTTTTGGGGAGATGTTTATGAAATTCATGAAATTTTGTATATCCCGTGAACGAAGTGTCTTAGCGCAAAACGGATTTCAAAATCGGATTCAGCCACTCAAATTACATACTGGAAAACATTTCCGTCGAATTTCCTGTGTGTTTTAATGGAGAAATTGCGAATTTAAGATAAAAAATACATTTTTAAAACAAAAAGTTTCTTCAGAATGAAGCCCGGGTGGTTCCAGTAAGTGCCCGCTCGGCTTTTTTGGAAAATTCAGTTTCGTAAATTTTTTTTTTAATTTTCACCTTTTAGGTAGGTTATCTGCATATATTATTGAATATTTCTAGATCATTTTCATTACCATACGGGGGTCAATCAGTGGGTGGGGTTGGGGGAAGACCTGAAATGTTTGATGTTTTTAGTTAATGCTTATGAAGCAACTGCTTGTGATGGGGATATGAAATTTAGTTTTTCCCATCTTAAATATAATAAGAAGGAAATTTGGGAAATTTCATGAAATTGTGGTTTTTGTCACTTGCCGGTGAATGGAACGGCGTAGAACAAAACGGGTTCCAAATTCAGATCCAGCGCCTCAATTTACCTACAAGAACACATTCTGATGAATTTAAAACAATTTCCAGGGGCATTTTGAGGAGATTTTCATGAAATTTCAGAAATGCGGTAAAAGGAGCGTCCTTCAGCAAAACAGATTACAAATTCGGATTCAGTGCCCTGATTTCCATAATGTAACACAAGTTGATGAATTTTGAACAATTTCCAAGATGAATTTTGGGAGTTTTTCATGAAATTCATGAAATTTAATAAATCCGAAGAACTAAAAGTCGTAGAAAAAAACGGATTTCAAATTCGGATTCAAAGACATAATTTATCTACGAGAACACATTTTGATGAATTTTAATCAAATTCCAGGGGCTGTAGAGGGGTCTCATACAAAATGGTCGGATTCTTTTTTATACTATTCCGAAACACCTATGTAAGCAGGGACCTCCAAATTTTGTATGTACCCTTCAAAAACTCTGTAGAAATGGCGTAAAGAATTATTTTTCGAATTTTCATGAAATTGTGGAATCTAGCGAACGCAGCTTCTGAAAGCAAAATGGACTTCAAATTTGGACTCAGCGCATCGAAAAATACAAGGGTACTAATTTTGGTGAATTTTGGACAATTTCCAAGGGCGTTTTGGGGAGATTTTTATGAAATTCATGAAATTTTGTATATCCCGTGAACGAAGTGTCTTAGCGCAAAACGGATTTCAAAATCGGATTTAGCCACTCAAATTACATACTGGGATACATTTCCGTCGAATTTCCTGTGTGTTTTAATGGAGAAATTGCGAATTTAAGATAAAAAATACATTTTTAAAACAAAAAGTTTCTTCAGAATGAAGCCCGGGTGGTTCCAGTAAGTGCCCGCTCGGCTTTTTTGGAAAATTCAGTTTCGTAAATTTTTTTTTTAATTTTCACCTTTTAGGTAGGTTATCTGCATATATTATTGAATATTTCTAGTGCATTTTCATTAACATACAGGGGTCAATCAGTGGGTGGGGTTGGGGGAAGACCTGAAATGTTTGATGTTTTTGGTTAATGCTTATGAAGCAACTGCTTGTGATGGGGATATGAAATTTAGTTTTTCCCATCTTAAATATACCAAAGAAATATAATAAGAAGGAAATTTGGGAAATTTCATGAAATTGTGGTTTTTGTCACTTGCCGGTGAATGGAACGGCGTAGAACAAAACGGGTTCCAAATTCAGATCCAGCGCCTCAATTTACGTACAAGAACACATTCTGATGAATTTAAAACAATTTCCAGGGGCATTTTGGGGAGATTTTCATGAAATTTCAGAAATGCGGTAAAAGGAGCGTCCTTCAGCAAAACAGATTACAAATTCGGATTCAGTGCCCTGATTTCCATAATGTAACACAAGTTGATGAATTTTGAACAATTTCCAAGATGAATTTTGGGAGTTTTTCATGAAATTCATGAAATTTAATAAATCCGAAGAACTAAAAGTCGTAGAAAAAAACGGATTTCAAATTCGGATTCAAAGACATAATTTATCTACGATAACACATTTTGATGAATTTTAATCAAATTCCAGGGGCTGTAGAGGGGTTAAATGTCGGAGGTTAAATAATTGTTCTTCTACTAATCCGTCCATGTTACAATATGTGAGGAAGTTATACTGCCCACCCAACTTGGCAAACTCTTTTTCTGTTGGAAATGTTACTGTGTCTCTAGTTTTCCTAATAATGTATTTCAACTTATTTCAATATTTTTATAGTAATCTTTTAATCGTTTACTGTAGGGTTGTTTAACTAATTTGCTAAACTTGTGTTTATCCCGTCTTGTAATAGAAATCGTTAGACCATTCGTAATCCACGGAGTATGTCTATTGAAGGTGGGTTTGAAAGTTTCAACTGTAGTATGATACTCAATAACATTTTTCAATAAATTAATAAATGCATTTGCCGACTGATTCAAATCTTCTTCATACACCGAAGACCGATCCATGTTAGAAAAAGAAACTCCTACTGCCTCAAAGCCAATTTTTTTCTTAAATTTTAAGGCGTTTTTGTTATCATTCAAGATTTCATTGTGTGAATCAACAATAGTCACCACCGTGCTAAAGTGGTCGGTAATCGCTCTCTTTATTTCAGCAGGGTTGAGCTGTGAGTGCTTTGATCGGGCAATTATATGATCTAAGCAACTAGTTGACAACCCTTGAACTCGGGTGGGCTCAGTAATTAGAGAAAGAAACCCATGGAAGAAATCATATTCAGATGATCATTACTATTATCTTCTTGCAATAAAACGATATTGATATCTCTTACAATGTAAGTAAAACAATCTCGATCAACATTTTCAAGTTCCGACCTCAAATCTCGAATAAACTTGATAAGGATTGGTTGTAGGGGATCTATAAATTCCATAGACCTTGTCACACACAAATCTAATTTTAAGTAGCTACTGTTGCATCACACAATGTTGATTCTTCAATACTGTAATCATATTTATCATTTCCATAAAAAAAACCCTGTCATTATTATTTCTATTATTCGATGATTTTGAGGCCCTGTACCCATTCATAAGTTGCAATAGTACGCAAAGTCTACCATAGACTTCATTAAGAATAATAAAATCTGGCTTAAAAGTAACAGTTCCCAACAATACTCTCATTTCATCAAAATTACAATTGTAGCTCCTAAAGTGCATATGAAAAATAATTTTTCGTTCCCAATAGCAAGTTCATTTTAACTCATGTAATCATTGAAAGATTGGTAAGACATTCAATTAGACTCACTACCAAATTACAAAAACGTCTGCCGATTTGGGTGGGCAGTATAGCTTCCTCAAATATTATAACACGGACGTATAGAATTAGTTGAAGAACAAAGTACGAGTCAAAATGATCGATAAATCGTCGTTATAAGAAATAAACGTTTGCGCATGCGCACAAACTACCATTAATCCAACAGTAATGAAATTCATGAGGGAACGTCTAGGAGCTAAATTCCATAATCCTTGAAAATTTCATAAATATCGGTCCATTAGTATCGTAGTTATTTCTGTCTCGATCAATTTTAGTTTTGCGCATGCGCTATAGTTATTACTCCACCAATCTTGATGTAATTCATACGACATTCCTCAAACAGGCAGACAGACAGACGGACACGTAACCAAAATTGATCAGCAAGCTCTGAAACGCAAAAAGCATCAGAACATTTTGATTTTGGAGGACAAAACTTTTTTTCGACTTCAATCAGGAACACATAGCTTTCCTAACTTCGGTAGTGAGGAAGCAAAATTCATTATATCCATCACTGAAATTGTCTACATGTGGATCAACCAATTTTCAAAAGCAAATATCACGTTTCGAATGTTATCTAGGTCGTCGAGGGTACGAATTACCTTCACTGGCTAATTTTCATTTTTCCTCGTATGGACTAGAAAGTTCTTAATCCAGACATATTTGATGCTTCTTTTCTCTGCTTTCTTCTTGATCATCCGTAGTATATCTGCTCTCAGTGGGGTCAAGTTTTCCGTTACGAATACTCGAGTGTTCGGCCAGGCTGAGACGAATTTATCAGCAGTTAAACTTCGAACATGAAAAAGTCAGGTCTTTTTGCCTTTCTTCTTCCGATCCCAATAAATCCACAACTTATTTACACCGATATAAATATATTTTTCCAACATACCAACTATATTTTTTTCGAAATTTTGTGCAAAAATACCATATATAAAAAGCCCGTGAAGACAACCCTACCTAATCAATTAAAAAATTATCCACCCATATTTCATCTTCAACGTTAACTATTGGCCTAACCAGTCGTCAAAGTTAATAACACATCCTTATAAAATATCTCCCCCCCCCCCCCCCCCCCCCCCCCCAAAAAAAGTCTGCTAATTTGGGTGTGGCACATAGCTTCCTCGTTTGCGTATCATGAATGTATAGATCATTGAAAAGTTTTAAATGACCTTGAAAAATCCCATAGCGGAAAAGATTAAATCAAGAAGTAGCGTAAAACGTCATAACTGGTCAATTAAGAAACGAAAAAATGATACTCAATGTTATTCACATTTGCTCATGCGCAGAATGAACTGATGAGTTAAGAACGATGAAGTAGGTACGGGACCACCTACAACCTACCCGCGCATTCAATGACAACTTCATCAAAATCGGAAGAAAACTGTGGAAATTAAGGTCGTTGCAAGTATTTCACATAGGCGCATGCGCAGTAGCTATTAGTGATACAATAATGTTTAAATTGATATGGGATGATCAAATTGTCATCCCCCAACTATCATTCAAATTTGAGCGAGATCGGATGACTAGGGTGTGGGAAATGATGCTTGGTAGAATTTACGTTTTCGCATGAGCAGAGTGAAGTATTGAGTCAGAAACGAGATGCAACTACTCCTGATTTACTATATAACCTCGACTTCTTATCATCTAGTGGTACGATTTTGATCAAACTCTGGCGGTAGGTGGGTATACGTAATATTGAAATGAATTAATCACGAATTTTACTACTGAAAAACTTTTTTTTCGATTGTAGAAATCTGAAATATAACAAACTTGATATTTACCCCCTTCCTGACCGCCCAGGTCCTCGGCCCATGAAAAATGAATTTACACGAATTTTACTAGTGAAAAACTTTTTTTCCGATTTCAAAAAGCTGAAATATAACAATCTTCACATTTACCCCCTTCCTGACCGCCCAGGTCCTCGGGACCATGAAAAATGAATTCATCACGAATTTTACTAGTGAAAAACTTTTTTCCGATTTAAAAAAGCTGAAACATAACAATCGTCACATTATCCCCTCCCTGACCGCCCAGGTCCTCGGGACCATGAAAAATGAATTCATCACGAAACAAAAAAAACAACAACAAAATTTTTATACCAACCCTCCAATTTTATATCATCAATCGCCGATGCACATATTTTATTTGAATCCCCAACCCATAGGAAGGTTTGTCTCCACCCCGGAGGTGCGGATCTAAAATAATCGTTTGTACCAATCTTTCAATTTCAAAACATAACCCATGGTGAGCCCCACGACAAGAGGATAGCTGTGCCGCTAATGACCCTTCTGGTTGAGGTGCGGCCGAAAAGAAAGAAAAAAAGATAGAGAGAGAAAAAACACGGTATGTGTGCCACAATCCTGCGTTTCACGTTACTCACTTGAGCCCCTTCATTGGTTTTGGTTATACCTCGCCTTCAAGACAAGTGGTGCCGTATGCCTGTTTGTCAAGTGAATTACAGGATTGTGGCATCGTTTTGTAGCACTGGGAGGTGACGCCGTAAGCCTGCGCCTCACCTTATAACGACGCCGTAAGTCTGTGTCTATATAACTATATATATATATATATATATATATATATATATATATATATATATATATATATATATATATATATATATAATACTCGGCCCTTCGGGCCTCGCAAGCCCCCCTGGACCCCCCTAATCTATACTCGGCCTCGCCGGATCTTTTCTCTTTTCTACTGCGTAGAAAACGAGTATAATTTGCTATGCAATTCGTCTCACGAGAAAAAAAAAAAAAATGTTCAAGCCTGGCTGGATTTGAACCCACAACCTTCGTCTCACGAAAAAAAAAAAAAAAAAAAAAAAAAAAAATCAAGCCTGGCTGGGATTTGAACCCACAAAATTCGTCTCACGAGAAAAAAGAAAAAAATAAATTTTTTTTTCAGGCCTGGCTGGGATTCGAACCCACGACCTTCGTCTCACGAGAAAAAAAAAAAAAAAAAAAAAAAAAATTTCAAGCCTGGCCGGGATTCGAACCCACGACCTCTCGCTCCCCATCTCGGGACAAAAAACGTTACACAAAAAAAGTGGACATTTAAAAAAAATTATTGGGGGTCGGCCTAAGAATTGCATAGCAATTAATATATACATATATATAACTCGGCCCTTCGGGCCTCGCAAGGGGCTCCACCCCTAGACCCTGCCAGGGCGGCTTCGCCCTTCTGGACCCCCCTAATGTAGACTCTGCGCTTCGCGCCTCGCCGGATCTTTTCTCTTTTCTACTATGTAGAAAACGAGGATAATTCGCTATGCAATTCTTATTGTACATTTTTATTCGTTCATATTTACATTAACAAAATGGATATAAAATATTTGGAAAAAAAAAAAAAAAAGTTTAAGCCTGGCTGGGATTCGAACCCACGATGCGAAAAAAATTTATTTAAAAAAAATTGGAAAAAAAAAGTGTTCAAGCCTGGCTGGGATTTGAACCCACAACCTTAGTCTCACGAGAAAAAAAAAAAAAAAAATTTTCAAGCCTGGCTGGGATTCGAACCCACGACCTCGCGGGTTCGAGTCCCCGGACATTTTAAATGGGGTCGTTACATAAAAAATTGATGGGGGTCGACCTAAGAATTGCATAGCAATTAATATATAGGTATGTAATTTATATTTTATGCGTGTGTTTTAGCCTTGCAAAAAGGAAAATTCTCAAACTTAGACCCAGAGATGCAGGAATTTATCAAACAGTTTTCCTTCCAGATGCGTAACCTAATCTTCAGTATTAAGGGTTCGAACCCACGACCTCGCGCTTCATGTCTCCGGACATTTTAAATGGGGACGTTACATAAAAAGTTATTGGGGTCGGCCTAAGAATTGCATAGCAATTAATATAATTCGGCCCTTCGAGCCTCGCAAGGGGCTCCGCCCCTTGGCCCACCAGGGCGGCTTCGCCCCTCTGGACCCCCCTAATCTATACTCAGTGCTTCACGCCTCCCCGGATATTTTCTCATTTCTACTGCGTTGAAAACGATGATAATTTGCTATGCATATCTTAGCCTGAAAAAATTTGTATATAAAAAAATGTTCAAGCTTGGCTGGGATTCGAACCCACGATGCAAAAAATATTGATATAAAAAAATTTGGAAAAAAAAAAATTTGTTAAGCCTGGCTGGGGTTTGAACCCACGACCTCGCCCTTCATGTCCCAGGACATTTTAAACGGGAACGTTACATAAAAAATTATTGGGGATTGGCCTAAGAATTGCATAGCAATTAATATAACTCGGCCCTTCGGGCCTCGCAAGGGGCTCCGCCCCTTGACCCCGCCAGGGGGGCTTCGTCCCCCTGGACCCCCCTAATCTAGACTCAGTGCTTCACGCCTCCCCGGATATTTTCTCATTTCTACTGCGTTGAAAACGATGATAATTTGCTATGCATATCTTAGCCTGAAAAAATTTGTATATAAAAAAATGTTCAAGCTTGGCTGGGATTCGAACCCACGATGCAAAAAATATTGATATAAAAAAATATGGAAAAAAAAATTTTTCAAGCCTGGCTGGGGTTCGAACCCACGACCTCGCGCTTCATGTCCCCGGACATTTTAAATGTGGACGTTACATAAAAAATTATTGGGGGTCGGCCTAAGAATTGCATAGCAATTAATATATATGTAATTTATATTTTATGCGTGTGTTTTAACCTTGCAAAAAGGAAAATTCTCAAACTTAGACCCAGAGATGCAGGAATTTATCAAACAGTTTTCCTTCCAGATGCGTAACCTAATCTTCAGTATTAAGGGTTCGAACCCACGACCTCGCGCTTCATGTCCCCGGACATTTGGAATTTGGAAAAAAAAATTTTTAAGCCTGGCTGGGATTCAAACCCACGATGCGAAAAAAATTTATATAAATTTGGAAAAAAAAAATTTTTTTAAGCCTGGCTGGGATTCAAACCCACAATGCGAAAAAAATTTATATAAAAAAATTTGGAAAAAAAAAAAAATGTTCAAGCCTGGCTGGGATTTGAACCCACAACTGTCTCACGAGAAAAAAAAATTTTTTCAAGCCAGGCTGGGATTCGAACCCTAGAGCTCGCGGGTTCGAGTCCCGGGACATTTTAAATGGGGTCGTTACAAAACAAATTATTGGGGGTCGACCTATTAATTGCATAGCAATTAATATATATGTAATTTATATTTTATGTGTGTGTTTTAGCCTTGAAAAATAGAAAATTCTCAAACTTAGACCCAGAGATGCAGGAATTCATCAAACAGTTTTCAATCCAGATGCGTAACCTAATCGTCAGGATTAAGGAAGCCAGAGACGACAAACATGTGCAGGAAGAAATGAAATTATTCCATGAAGAGAGACCGGAATTCCGTGAATTTTGGTGAGAAATTCCGTGAAATGACACAAAAGAAATCAAGGCTGAAAAGATTTCCAAAAGAAGCGGTTAAATATATCACTTGCAGTACAGTTATAAACTTTGGAGAATTCATTGTAACGTATCGGTGTCGAAAACCTGTTTATGTTTACCTTCCTATTCTGTCAATACCCTATGATGAAGCACATTCTTTGACCACTCAGTCAGAGATCGTAAGAAACTCAACTCAAGAAACAGAAGAAGGTTGTTGATTGATATCCACAGTTCTCATCGGTCGCCATACGTCAACGCATAAACAAGCAGTGGCGTAGCAAAGTAATTTCTCATGGAAGGGTAGCAATAATAGTGAAAGGTTTTAATATATATAGGTTTAGATATATAAAACTAGGTGTATAGTACCTACTGGTATAGCGGAGCCAATATTTCTGTGCGCGCGGACGTTTCGCTATTAGCCGCACTAAAAACATAGCCTGTTGTTCTCCGCATTGTACAAAGCCTATATTCTATATTTATTTACTTTCTTAACAGAATGAAAACGGATGTTTTCACAAAAGTACCCCCGACAACCCCCTCGCCTAGACCCGACCAGTTCTGGTCGCGCGCACAGAAATGTTGGCCGATCAATAGTTCTGTACATATATGGACACTAATATTATATTATCGGAGTAGTACTTATATTATAAGGGCACTAATATTTTAATTTGATGAGTTTATCCTAAACGAATTTTGGTCAAGTGACAATCAATATTCTTACCTATCCGATTTTGCTGATGAGAAATGACCGGTCTAAAACCTGGACCAGGACTGGTCCTGCAGGACCCGAAACGCAGCATTGGTTTCATGTCTCCTTTTACGTTTTTCCTATAATTAAAACCAATGATAATCGTTGTTTTCCTCTTTTGATGAAACAATGTTTACTACCTTCGCTATTATTTTTATAACCATACAAACATTATTATTCGTGTTACAGTCGAACACGGGACTACAAACAGCAAACGCAGGACCAGCATCTTTTCCTCGTTTTTAAATTTTTGACATTTTATGTCTTTACTTTGGCACATGAACAAAAAAAGCCTTAAAAAAAGCGTTACGGTTGGTTTTCTGATGATTTCCGCTTACGTAACCGAGTCGTTGCTAGGGAAATGGAACTTCGTCGTTTTTAATCCTACAAAATTCGTTGACCATTCGTTCGAAAGCTCTCGATTTATCCAACCATATTATGTTAACTACTTCGAAGTGCGTGGCCAACAAGCTGAGTTATGAGCATGGTTATATGAATAATTGTTTACACACAGGTGATCATTCTCAATAATTGATGCTGTAAACATGATTGCAACCGCTTGTTAATTTTTGATGATTTGATGGTTTGTGAAGTGGTGCTTAAATCATTTTAATAGGTAATTTCTACGCTTTACACTCTAGGAAGCTGTGATTTCGTATGTAGCCTCTTTAGGACATTTACTTGACGATGCCCATGGTCCGGATCAGCTGAGTGGCTCTTAGTGTTGGATGTTAAATTTGAACTGAATGTGGAGAGAGACTTTAAATTTGGGCTGTTTACCCGCAATTCCGATTCCCTATTGGTCCGCCATTTTACCTGTCGGCCAATCAGATGACTTGTGTTGTACTATCGCCATTCCCGTATAATTGTTTTCCATGTGAGCTTGTCGCTAAAATTATTTTCATTAAAACTTATATTAAAACTAAAATCTTTGGTTTTTATGACTTAAAAACCTTAACAGGTTATGTTTCCCAGATTAGGTTTCGAGTCGAAGTGAACGAAGTGTCGGAAAAGTAAATTAAAACTCTAAAACAGTGCGTAGTGTGTGCAGGAAGTTTTGTAAAAACACTTTTTCCATCAAAATGACTTCTAATCAAACCGATGACGTTTCACACATTGAAAAATTGAGTGGTGTAGACAATTTCCACATCTGGAAACTACAGATGGACGTAGTATTTCAGTCTGCTGGACTTGACGAGTTCGTGACTGGTGGGATCAAACAAGAAGACTTGACAGCAGACAAGGATAAAAAAAAGTTCATTCGTAAAGATGCTCGTGCTAAAAAAGCGATATTAGCCTCGGTTAATAAGACTGTGTTGTGTCACATAATGCATTGCAAGACGTCAAAGGAAATGATTGACAAAATAACCAAGGTGTACGATCGTCAGAATGATGACAAGGTCAATGAACTTCTGCATTCGTTTTACGCGCACAAATTCAACAAATCGCTTGACATGGCTCAAAACATCAGTTCAGTTCAGAACATAGCTTTCCGCCTGAATGCTCTAGAACAAAGCGTCACAGATGAGATGGTTACATCCAAAATTTTGTCCATGCTACCAACTGAATATGCTAATTTTCGTACCGCTTGGGGCTCTGTATTAAAACTGAACGCACAATAGATAATCTAATGACGAGACTTTTTTCTGAGGAAAAGATTGTTGGAAAACCTAAAACCACCGAAAATGTACTTTTCAGACCTTCAAAAAGATAAATAACCACTACAAGAAAAATGAAAATGCCCCAAAATGTTTCAAGTGTAAAAAACCCGGCCACCTCAAAATTTCTTGTCCAATGAATCAAGTGAAGAATCCTATGATGCAGAAGAAAAATGCAAGTACTGTAAGAAGACCAACCACAAATCTGAAAGGTGCTACTTTCGTGCTGAACATGAAAAAAGAGAGAAAACCGCTAATAAAGACAAAGTTGCTTATTTGACCATAAAACCAGAAAATTCTGAAACAAACGAGCTGAAATTTTATGTGGACAGTGGATCGTCGTCACGTATGACGAACCAATCCGCTATTTTGACAAATTTCAAAATGAAACATGATGCAGTGAAGGTCGCAAAGAAAAATAAGTCCCTACCTACTACGGGTGTCGGCACTGTGGATGCCAAAGAATGCATACTAAATGACGTCATACTTGCTCCATGTCTTGACAGTAACCTGTTATCAGTAGGTGCCATAACAGAAAATGGTAGTGAAGTACTTTTCACCAAAGAAAAAGTCGTGATTTCTAAAAACGATCATGTGCTTGAGGGGGAAAAACAAGCAAATGGTTTATATGCTCTAAAACTCACCCCAGACAACCCTGAAAAATTGTCATGTTTCCAAGTCAAGAAAAATGATGCTGTTTACTGGCACAGAATTCTGGGACATCTCAGTTACAAAAATCTTGAAAAACTAAACAAAGAAAATAATTTGGGAATTTCTGGGACTGATTTCAAAAATGCAGAAAAGATTTGTGAAATTTGCCTAAAAGCCTAACAGACTCGTTTTTCATTTTCTACAGTACGTACCAGAGCCACCAGACCCCTAGAAATCATACATACAGATATTTGCCAAATTGAAAAATCTACATGGGATGGAAATACCTACATTTTGGATTCCAAGACGATTTTACGTGCTTCAAGCAAATTTACTTGCTCAAGGAAAAATCGGATACTGCTGAAATTTTAAAAGAATATGTAGCAGAAGTGGAGTCAAAGTGGACTTTCCCAGTTTATAAAATCCGTGCAGATAATTGGGGTGAATTCGCAAATGAAAACTTAAAGAATTGGGCAAAATCCAGAGGAACCGTCTTTGATTTTACTATACCACATACTCCCCAATTGAACGCCAAAGCAGAACGGCTGAACCGTTCACTGTTGGATAAGACCAGGGCACTTCTCTACGATTCAGGTTTGCCTGCTGATATGTGGGTTGAATGTGCGAGAGTTGCATGCTACATATTGAACAGAAGCGTAACGCAAACTCTTCCAGACTCAAAAACACCATACGAGATGTAGTTTGGAAAGAAACCTGACTATAGTAAAATGCACATTTTTGGGTGCACTGCTTACACTAAAATTCTTACAAAACTAAAGAAATTAGACAGTCGAAGCAAAAAGTATTGCCATGTTGGTTATTCGCTGAATGGATACCGTTTGTGGGACGAAGATGCCCGAAAAATCATCTATGCTCATGACGTAATTTTTGACGACCAGATCCCTGAAACAAAAATAAAAAACAACTCTGATGACGTCACCATTGTACTCGAGATAGAAGAAAACTCCGAAGAAACTGAAAAATAAATTTCTGAGACTCAAGAACCAACCAGCGAGAACAACAGCGCAGCAAGACCAATACAAGATCAGATCAGCACTCCGAACTTCCAAACAGAACAAGAATCTCAAGAAAATATACAAGACTCCGAACAAGAAGAGACCATTTTTGAAGATGCTGAATCTCCTGACGATGAAGAAGAGGATGAACTATTTGGTAGAGGACAGCGCACTACACGAACTCCTAGTTATCTTCAAGATTTTGTCCTACTTACATAGAAGGGAGCTGTAAATGGTCCAGATTCAAGCGATTGGCAGGAGGCCATCAACACCGAAAAGATAGCACTAAAGAAAAATGATGTTTTTAAATTTATACCTGCAAAAGACGTGAAAAATAAGAAGCTTCTAAGTAGCAAATGGGTATTTAGACTAAAAGACAATGGAAAATTCAAGGCAAGACTGGTTGTGAGAGGATGTGAACAACGCGAAGGTGATTATTATGAAACCTTCAGCCCAGTTGTACACACAAGTGTTCTACGGTTTTTGCTTGCCTATGGATAAAAAACATGTCATCAAGATTATTTCTGTTCTAGAACCAAAAATTTCAACCATGTATCATGAGTGACACTCTTCTTTGGTCAGAGGAGAAATATCTCCCCACTATATGTTTCGTGCGCGGATGAATCGACGCTCAAAATTTCGTACGTCTCTCCACTATGTATTGCGCGGAAAAAAATTGACGCGCAAAATTGACGCGCAAAAATTGCTAGGACCCCAGGGAGAAATATCTCCCCACTATATGTTTCGTGCGCAGATGAATCGACGCTCGAAATTTCGTACGTCTCTCCACTATGTATTGCGCGGAAAAAAATTGACGCGCAAAAATTGCTAGGACCCCAGGGCTAAAACATGATACATGTTAACAATAATGACATTTGATGTCGCCAGTGCCTTTTTGCATGGAAATCTGTTGGAAGAACTCTACATGAAGCTTCCAGAAGGATTTGAAGAAGAAAAAGGAAAGGTTTGCCTTTGACAAAAATCATTATATGGTCTAAAACAAGCTCCTATTAACTGGAATAAAACTTTTGTTGATTTTTTGAAAGATGAAGGGCTAAGTCAGATCATCTCAGATAAATCTGGTTTCAAGAACCGTGATAATTCTCTTATCTTGGCTATTCATGTAGACGACGGACTTGTTATTGGAAACAACTCAGATACCATCATGAGATTTTTGAAAGATTTAAAAGAAAAATTTGACATTACATTTGAGAAACAGCCTAAAGTCTACCTTGGAATGGAACTGAAAAATGAAAATGAAAATTTACTGCTTCATCAACATAGATAAAATTCTCAATGAATTTGTCAACTCGTAAATCGACAATTCACAGTTGACAATGGACAATACCCGAGACAAGAATAAGCCGACGTTCTGAATATGCAGTTCTCTGACCCAATTCACACAAACACGACTGAGCTGATGTCAGCGGATTATGAGACGTGGCGTGACGTTGAAAAGAGGCTAAATTCCCCCACTCGCACCCTGGAAAGTGGTAAGGAGAATTGTTGACCGCCCTTTAACTTATACGTCACGAAAACTTGTACCCAATGAACGGGATGAACAATTAGAAGGAACGACTTGGAGGAAATTGCTGGGCGATGATTGGGCCCACCGAAAGCAGACACGCCCTGGACGAATGAATAAAACTGTTTGACGAGCATCAGCTCGAGGTCTTGTTTCTGAAATTGTGTACCCGTCCGGAGGCGGAATTTTGTCCGTTGAGGGAGCAGTGGAAGACGGACCGGTCGCGGGCCTCCACTCTTCGGCGCTCGTGTACCTATGATGCCAAGAAGAATCGGCAGCCGAAGATCAGCGAGTCTCCCTAGCCAAGAGACGCCAATGCTGAGGAGGGTTCAAGATCAACAGAGAGCCGTTCAGCCAACGGTAAGCAAACACCCCCTTTTCCATCTACTGCCAAAAACAGTCTCTCCGACACCCACTTAAGTACCTACGCCCAGACGCTTCAAGAAAACGTCCCGCGGTTTCCCTCGGTCGCGCCGTGCCCGATGGACTGTTTTTGGCAGTAGATGGAAAAGGGGGTGTTTGCTTACCGTTGGCTGAACGGCTCTCTGTTGATCTTGAACCCTCCTCAGCATTGGCGTCTCTTGGCTAGGGAGACTCGCTGATCTTCGGCTGCCGATTCTTCTTGGCATCATAGGTACACGAGCGCCGAAGAGTGGAGGCCCGCGACCGGTCCGTCTTCCACTGCTCCCTCAACGGACAAAATTCCGCCTCCGGACGGGTACACAATTTCAGAAACAAGACCTCGAGCTGATGCTCGTCAAACAGTTTTATTCATTCGTCCAGGGCGTGTCTGCTTTCGGTGGGCCCAATCATCGCCCAGCAATTTCCTCCAAGTCGTTCCTTCTAATTGTTCATCCCGTTCATTGGGTACAAGTTTTCGTGACGTATAAGTTAAAGGGCGGTCAACAATTCTCCTTACCACTTTCCAGGGTGCGAGTGGGGGAATTTAGCCTCTTTTCAACGTCACGCCACGTCTCATAATCCGCTGACATCAGCGCAGTCGTGTTTGTGTGAATTGGGTCAGAGAACTGCATATTCAGAACGTCGGCTTATTCTTGTCTCGGGTATTGTCCATTGTCAACTGTGAATTGTCGATTTACGAGTTGACAGAATTTAATATGGAAACTGCTAAAAGCGTGAGAACTCCTTCAACTCCAGGATCCATCGAAAACCCGACTCCGAACAAGAAATACCCTTATCACGAAGCTGTCGGAAGTCTGTTGTACCTTTCAAACCGTACCAGACCAGACTTAACCTTCTCGGTTAATCATGCATCGAGAAAGGTGGAAAACCCTACCGAAGGAGACATTTTAAAGGTAAAACGTATCTTCAGATACATTCAAGGTACAAAAGACATCACCATCAAGTACTCAAAAGGAGAAGACTGCACGAAAATTGATGCCTACTGCGATTCTGACTTCGCTAATGATGAGAAAACTCGACGAAGCACCGGAGGGTACATCATCCTTTACTCTGGCGGTGCCATATCTTGGTCTACAAAACGTCAGTCGAATATCGCGACAAATACCGCTGAAGCTGAACTAATAAGCGCGTGTGCATGTGTGAAAGAAGTGTTTTTTCTTAAGCAGTTTTTTTTATGAGCTTACTGGTAAACATTTGAATGTAAATTTGCATATAGATAATCAGAGTACAATCAAAATGATTGAAAATGGATGTAGTGGCAAAAGGTCAAAACACATTGACATCAAGTATAAGTTTATTGCTGAAAAGATAAAACAAAACAATTTCGTTGTAAAATATTGTCCATCAGAGGATCAATTAGCTGATGCTTTTACTAAGTCGTTGACTCCTATTGATTTTGAGAAATTGAGAAACAGATACACGCATTTGATAATGTAAAATGAAATTAGAAAATTATGCATTTGTTTGTGTTCAAAATTTTATAAAATTGCTAAAGCTGATTCAAATTTAAGGGGGAATGTTGGATGTTAAATTTGAATTGAATGTGGAGGGAGACTTTAAATTTGGGCTGTTTACCCGCAATTCCGATTCCCTATTGGTCCGCCATTTTACCTGTCGGCCAATCAGATGACTTGTGTTGTACTATCGCCATTCCCGTATAATTGTTTTCCATGTGAGCTTGTCGCTAAAATTATTTTCATTAAAACTTATATTAAAACTAAAATCTTTGGTTTTTATGACTTAAAAACCTCAACACTTAGAGCTTGCATACGAGTCTGCAGCAAATGTCCCAATGTGTTGCAGACTCGTATGCAAGCGTTTCTGATGATTATCGAATACAACCGTATCGTCTTTGGTAGATCCTTTAAATGGATCTTTCAAAGACAGTGTAACGTGGAGAATCGCATTGTATAAAACTTCTTTTGATTTTTGAATGGTTTTTGCCAATAAACTTTGTGTTGTTTGTCTTTTTAGACCAATATATACCACCTTCACTACTATGTGGTAATCCCTCATCCCCTCCACTCTACATTTTATAACTGAAGGAATAGGATTTGTGGGGCTATGAACATAATTATCTCTTGTTCATATCTCTTCATTCATAACAATATCTCTATTACACCCAGTTATTTAAATGCAAGGAAAGTTGTGGGGGTGGGGGGTACGCATAATGTGATAGGAAGGTAATTATACTTCGTTCATCGTCATGGGAATGATTTTCTAAGGTAACAAGTCGGAGAAAACCATTGGTGGGGGTCCTGTCTGCCTTAACGACAATATGGAGGGGGAAATAGGGTGGTTATTACATTAATTGGCATAAAACAGTGAAAACGTGATATGGGTATGGTTTTCCATTGTAACTAATGCGAGAAAACCACTAGTGAGGGCCCCGTCAGCCTTGACATTAATACGGAGGGGGAAACTGAGCCATTCCAGTGGAAATGTGCTGAAACCAAGAAGAACACGACACGGATACAGGCACGTATCTAATTTTCAAGGGAAACAAATGCGAGAAAACAATCGTAAATGTTTAGGGGAAAATTAGGTAGGAAATTGTACGATAATAATTGAAATTAAGAAAAACATGATACGTTCTACAGACTAAGCGAAAAAACTATTTGTCGACCTGGGTGTGGATGTGGTGGGGGTAATGAAGGTAAGTCCGATTAAACAAAGATAATTGAAATAACGCACACCTAGAAGAAACACTTTTTGAATGATTGAAACCAATAAAAATTGTTGTTTTCCTGTTTTGATTAATGTTTACTACCTTGTATATTATTTTTATAACCCTATAAACATTGTTATTCGTGTTACAGTTAGCCAGTCCTGCATTTCGGGTCCTGGTCCTGCGCATACTTAAAATCAAAGAGCGACCAGCCCTTTCAGCTGTGGTGGTTATAAATCCTATTCCTACTCGGAGCAACTCCAGTAAACTGGATAAATAAGTAAATCCTTTTCGGGAAAGAAACATTCATAGACAACTACGAACCTGAAGGAGCCTATAATAAATGGAAATGATTTATAACCACCACAGCTGAAAATGCTGGTCGCTCTACTATGAGATCCAAAAGAAGTGGTTAAATATATCATTGCGAAATATTTCGTTGTTGATTGAATAACAATCAAATGGGATCTGTTGGTCACATCAAACATGTACCTAACTTATGTGCCGAAGTTTTTGAATAAACTCCAAACAAAATAACGATGTATGCTCTACTAAATTACCAGTACCTTCCTATACCTACGTGAAAATAATAATAAAAGTTATCAGTTGGCACACTTAAGTGACTCTCTGCCGTCACTCAGGATATTGCACCGTTGAACTGAGGTTGAAACTGGAATGTGTTAATAATTTTTTAATCTGGTCTAGATAAATCAAGTTTAATAGTAGAAATGAACGCAGGAAGATGTAGTCAGAAAGGGAAAACAACAAAATTACATATAAAAACGTAATTTATAATAATTAAACAGAACTTGAATTTAAACTGGTACTGCTTAATAACGGCTTAAGGTACCTAACTAAAATGTGATATACTGGGTGGGGGCGTGGGAAGCGGACATTTTAAAAATAATCAGAACTTTGGCTATTTTGTATGTGAAATGTGGGATTATTCGAAAAGAAAAGCGTGAGAACTAACGAACTTGAATATAATTTGGAAACTTTTTAACAACGTGTTTACATCTAAGATGACTGAATGGCTAACGTTAGCGTAACAATATTCTTTGTGTCAACGTTCTTCTTCCACTTCAATTGTTACGTAGGTGGCTTCGCGCATGAGTCCATCAGGTAGGTTGCCACACTCCCCCTTACGAATGTCTCGAAGATTCTTCGGGTACCACCCCATCTGCTGTATGAGCTAGTGATGACGAGGCTTCGCCAGCGGTTTGGTAAGGACGTCAGCTGTCATTTTTTCGGTGCATAGGTACTTCAGCGAAATGTCTCCTCTCTAAACGACTTCATGGACAAAGTGTTGCTTGATGTCGATATGCTTGGATTTGGAAATCACCATAGGATCAGTGATAATTCTTTCGGCTGCTTGATTGTCGTAGAATATGGTGATCCTTTCTTGCTCTATGTCCATATCGTTGATGAGACGTTTGAGATGAATGGCCTCTTTGGTGGTTTCAGTTATGGCGTAGCATTCGGATTGAGCAGTAGCTAGTGCCACAGTGCTTTGCTTCTTTGAGCACCAACTGACAGCTGCATTGGCACAAATAAAACAATAGCCAGAATAAGATCTGCCGTCGACTGTGCTCGACCCCCAATCGGCGTCGCTTAGACCGAACAAGGGTTTTCCACTTTTGGAGAAGTCGAGCGTCATGTCCTTTGTGCCTTGCAAGTAGCGGAGGACCCTCTTTGTCGCAGACCAATGTTCCCGTCCGTAACTGTTGTTAAATTGGCTCAAGTAACTTACCACGTAACTGATGTCGGGTCTTGTAGCCACAGCCAGAAACATCAGGCTGCCAATGAGATTTTGATAGGGAAGGTTATCCGCCTCATTCACGGTTACCTTTTCAAGCTTCTTAGCTTTGTGGTCCATTGGCGTGCCAATCGGCTTGCAATCTGCCATTCTGAATCTGTCCAAAACTTCATTGATGTACTTCGTTCGATGTGCAATCAGTTTGCCATTTTCTTGTTTGAAATGAATGCCGAGGCAGTAATTGATCAGCCCAAGATCACGCATTTCAAAAGATGCTGTGAGATCATTTTTCACCTTTTGGAATTTTCCATCGTGTTTTGATGCATAAATCAAATCATCAACGTAAACTGCTATCATTTCATCGCCTGAGATATAAATACATGGATCCGCAATTGATGGATTGAAACCGATTTCCTTCAATTTGGTGTCCAATTTTCGAAACCATTGTCTGCTTGCCTGTTTCAGCCCATAAATTGCTTTACGGAGATGACAGACACGATTTCCACTTGGAATTTTCTTCATAGTGGCCAGCATAGGTTTAGCCTTTTTGATGACGTCATGAGGCAGCGTTTTGTCAGAGATGAACGACAGGGAAGATATTTTTCCTAATCTTGGGGTAACTCCATGTAGATATCCTCCTCAATGTCGCCATTTAGATAGGCAGTAGATACATCGAGTTGATGTACCTTCATGTCTCGTTCAACTGCGAATGCCAGCAATAGACGAACAGAACTGAGCTTGGCAACAGGAGAATAGGTGAAGTTGAAATCAATATGCGGGCGCTGGTTAAATCCCCTGGCTAAAAGACGAGCCTTTTTCCGGTCAAGAGTGCCATCCGCCTTGTATTTTTCTTTTAGAACCATCTTGCAGTCGATAACATTTTTTCCTTGAGATTTTGTCTCAATTTCCCAGGTATCATTTTCAAGATGGGAAATTATCTCATTTTTGATGGCTTCATCCCAACCTGAAGAATTCACATCAGCAGCGAAGCAGTTTTCGAAAATCAGGCTCGAAATGTCATCTGGATTCTCGTATGCATCCATCCATCTTGGCTTTTGGACAGTGCGTCGAGGGCGCTGCTGTTCATCAGTCGCCAGAGGTATTCTTGATGAGTTTGAATCATCTGAGTCTTCTGACGATGGTACAAAAGATGGATCGTCGGAATTTGTTGAACATAATTCATCCAAATCGACTTCGTGAGTCCTATCATCTGGAATTGGATTTTCCGGGATCGGCAGCACTGCAGAATGATTTTGAGTCGCTGCAGGAATTGGTATCACTGCAGGTTGAGGAGTTGCAGGAATTTCGGCAAAGCGATCGCAAGCAGGGTTTGCTTCTTTTGGGTTGGTTGGAATTTCAGATCCAAATTGAACCTCCCTGAAGAATTCGTCCGTAGCTGTATTTTCCGGGCTTTGGCTTGGAAAGTATTCCATGATTTTTACATCACGGCTCACTTCAATTTTGCATCGAGACGGTACCCAAATGCGGAGAGCTTTGGATATCTCTGAATATCCGGCAAAAACTCCTTCTATGGTCCGAGGTGCGACTTTTGCCTTGTCCACCTTTTTTGTTCAGCATGAACGCTTTCCTTCCAAAGACATCAAGATGGCGTACGGACGGAGTTTTCCCGGTCCATGCTTGATACGGTGTGATGTGATTCAGTGAGCGGGAAGGGCAACGGTTCCGCAGGTAATTTGCTGTGTGAATCGCTTCTGCCCATAGAAGCTGAGGAGCACTGGATTCGATCATCATACACCTTGCCTTCTCGAGAAGTGATCTGTTCAGCCGTTCCGCGAGTCCGTTTTGTTGCGGTGTGTACGGAGCTGATAGGCGGCGTTGGATTCCATTTTCTTGAAGGAACTGGTCAAATTCACGGTTGATGTGAAGCTTTTCTTGCTTCGGCGTTTTCAGGAATATCATTAGGACAAGTTTCCTCACCACTCACATATTTCCATGAATCGGTTTTGGTCAGTACTGCTTGGGCCTGCTGAATCCAAGTATCATAATTTTCCTTGTTGAGAGGCTCAACGCGGTAATTCGGTATGGCCATGGTAACCGGTGCGATGTATCACGCGAACACAAAAAACAACCGCCTAACCAAACCAACACGAAGTTGCGTGGGCACTGCACAAACCGCGGAATTTTACTTTTCCAACTGAAAGTCGCGAGTTCACCACTGGGCCATCATGACCTGTGGGATTATTCGAAAAGAAAAGCGTGAGAACTAACGAACTTGAATAAAATTTGGAAACTTTTTAACAATTTGCTTACATCTAAGATGACTGAATGACTAACGTTAGCGTTACAATATGCTTTGCTTCAACGTTCTTCTTCCACTTCAATTGTTACGTATGGTGGCTTCGCGCATGAGTCCATCAGGTAGGTTGCCACATGAAATTTATTCAAATAGAAACATAAAGCTTAAACAATACCTAAAACAGTGGGTCATGTAAGAAAAATTACATACTTCAAGTGACAACCATTTTCATTAATGCACTGCTGGGGGCGTTCACGAAAATTGCCCTCTACTCTTTCCAAAATTTGTCTGTTGATTCCAGCGATATTCTGACGAATTTAATTTTTCAGTGCATCTAGTGTCCGAGGTTTTGATTCATAGATATGTGCTTTTAAATATCGCCATAAAATTAAATCACATTCACATAAATCTGGTGACCTATGTGATCACGGGACATCACCATTTCGTGAGAAAAGGTAGGCAGGGAACATGGCCCTGAGAACAGCCATATAAGATCTGGCTGTGGTGGCTGTAGCACTATCTTGTTGGAACCACACTTTTTGCATGTTGTTCTTCATTGTCCTTTCGCATACAAAATTGCCAAAGTTTTGATTATTTTTAAAATGTCCGTTTCCCACCCCCCATCCTGTATAATTTCCAGATGATCTACATATCGTGAGAACACCGCATCAATAACTGTATTATTCCTTATTGTAGAAATGGCTGGATCTCTGTTCAGTTGTAGACTTTAGGAGCAACTCAGCTGATCTGCACCTTATATATTACGCACTAAGAAGGCAACATGCCAAATCTCAGCTTCAAACAATTAATATGATAGAAATTCGCTTATGGAACCACTCAGCTGATTCGCCAAATTACAGCGTAGTACGATAAATAGTAGGTGTAGAAATAAGTTTTAGGAGCAACGCAGCTGATCTTAGACCTTTGCACCTAAAAGATTACACCCTAAGTAGTCCAGTCAGTCATATAAAATATGTGAAAAGGTATTAATGAGGGTAAACTTCCTTTTTTAATATGTTGTCAGGGTTCACCCAGAGAGTGAATATATGGATTTGCAACCCCAAAAAATAACTGCGTCACCCTTAACCAGCAGAAAAACCCCTAAATTTTTCGACTTTAAATTAGATTTTTATGGATTCTACGCATCTTGAAACGTAAACCAACAAATTTTGTTGGGGTTGAACAATTTTTTCTTGGTCTATTAAGTTTCATTATTGATAATAATAAGCCAAAAGGCATTCATCCATAAGCCTGAAAATAAAATTGTATTTCCACGTTGTCAATGAGTGTTTTTCTACAACAAATGTGAATACCTATATGTTTATATACATATACATGGGTTGTTGAACAAGGTTTAGATGTGTTACAATTGGTTGGTGCTTGCCGGTTCCCTCTTTCAATGTGGTAGTTGAATAGCTTTCTAGTTCATTATTTTTTGAGACTCATGCTTTTTGTTCGACTAGATTGTGAAGGGTCATATATTGTTCTTTGTCATCCATATTTTTCAAGTTTTCGTCAGATTTTGGCACGCCACTCGCCCGTCATGGGACCCTCTGCCAGTTCCCAGGCCGTTACCCTAGGCTTGGTCCACATTTTGATGTCACTTTTAGAATGCGAGCCCTCACCTCTATACCCTGACCTATCATTTGAACGGCTAGTGTGTCACGACCTGCTCTGCCAAACGAGATATTTGCTCCGCTGAAAACTAATTTACTGTCCCGAAAACTAATCCAAGCCTCCTCAGTCTAATTTCTAGGGGCCTGAGCTAATGCCAGTTGGTTGAATTTATGGACTATTATGATTGGCCTATAACACAACAGATCATAAACAGATTTAGCGACATGAAAATCAGAATCATGTAAATAGCTGTGGAAAACATATATCTACCTACCTGTGAGTAACTTTTATTTTCCCTATTCAAGAAAGAAAGTATTTTGTGGAACACGAAAAAATATAAAGACAACGTAAAAGTAAGTGGGTATTTACAGCAGTTTACCTTATGAATACCGAGAAAAAATGTATACATCAATTAGATGCATTAAATAGACTTAAAAGCGCAATATCTGGAAATCCCTTCATAATTGGATGAAAACTGTAAAAGACATGTTTACTATAAGAATATCATGTTCGGGCACGCGCATGCCAACTACCCTCCGAATATGAGCTAGATTGAGCGACATGTGCTCGAGATGAGTGACAATTGCTTGATTTTACTTTGAACTTTATCAAACCTACTTTTTTTTTCCTGAGGTAATTGATACAGGATGATCCTCGCCAAAACCCGCACATTACCGGAAAATTTCATGAAAATTGAGTGATAACTATAGAAAGACCGCAAATTCCGTAAAATCTGGTCAATATCTGTTTAAAACTATAGACAAAATTTAGCTTGTTACAACGACTTGCGGGCATAAACAGACATGTAAAACCAAAGTTGTTCATAGTGGTCTAAAACGTGAAATACGAGTAGAGATTTTGGCAGAAAAATACTTTTCATCTCTCGAAAGTGAAAACAATGCTTCCATTCTCATTCGAGCAGACTATATCTGGTGCGCGATGTACGTTATCATTCGAAATTTTACAACATTATAAAGTGTCAACATTTTATATAATTGAGAAGTGCAGCAATCGCTACTCAGGTCTCGTACGCCGTGTCTTACGTGGAAAATGAATGCAAGCAACGCGAGCGAGCTGGCGACCAACACGATCTGTTTGCGCGATCAAACAATACAATTAAATAGAAATCTACAGGGTCAGAAGAGGAGATTAATCTGAATACTCCTCCTCCGTTCCCTCCCCTGTGGTGAAATATCCACACACCTTAACCAGCCCTTTTCAGGGCTACCAAAAATAAGTTCTCACGATAGAACTATATACAAAAGACGTCAGGCTACGTCCAAACGAAATAACACAAATCGTCAGAAAGATTATGAGAAATACATAATCACAGAAGAGATAATTTCGCCAAAAGCCCATGCATATCAAGCTAAACACTCACTACACACGAGAGGCTTGATAAACCGGCAAGGAATTTGCCTTGAGACAAGAAAATCTCAATGACAATCAAGGACAAAAAAGGCTAGACGCGCTCTATGAAGAGATGGGCCGAAGATCATGTTTCACTCTCCGCCCACCGAGCGCGACCGAGCAAATCAGATGCTTCGATGCTGAGAACCCATCTCGGGAACTAACCGTTAGGTGGCCAAGCGGTCCAGCCATTCAGAGACAGCCCCACATATAAATATGGAATGACGAGGCCCGGAGCATGCATTCACATCTCTACACTCGGATCTGATGTTTCTTCTCTACTACACGACGAAGTCACTACACGATCTGGAACGAGGCAATCTATTCATCTCTTCAAGTTTCCTGGTAGCATCGAGTTTAGCCCTTTTCAGTGCTACTCACTACCAGCGTTCATCAGTCAGGATACCACCCGGTTCAAAAGATCCTCGATCTTTTGGAACGTCCGCTGGGATATCCTAGTCGAGTCACCCGAACCTCTTGATTAATCATTTGGCTGTCCGCTGGGGCTTGCCAGTTAATCGAAATTCTCATACGATTCGATCAACTGCTCACGAGAGTTCTTTTTAGAACTATTTGAGAGGACCCTTGCAAACGAATATATTTCGCAAAGCGAGTCCTTCAAAAACTTACGAGTGTCCTTGTAAGGGCAAAAATCTAGAGGACCCTGTCTAATACGACAAGCGAGTCCCTAACATTTCTAGTTCTTTTACAGAACCAATAAATTCAAGGAAGTTTCCTAAAAAATGGAACGCTCTCCGTCTTTTCACCCCCTAGGCGGGGTAGCCGATCCTAGCGCGGGCGGCAGACAGACTCGCGTGACTGAGTGGGCGGGAAACCGACACGAGACTGCCTCCCACTGCTCACGCGACCCGGCGCAAGGTCGCTCGCTCCCCAGCCGTTCTGAACCGCTGGAAGATCTCTCAACCAACTCTGTGAAGGACGTGGGTTATGTTCAGCAGCCTGAGACACGGCCTGATCAAGTTTCTTTCGATCAATCTTTCTCAGAAAGAAATAATGAAGATTTCTTAACTAAAACAGAAATCTCTACGCAGCTCTCCGCCGGACATACGGCTGACACGAGTGTTTTATACACTCCTATTATACACCCGTCGCATGAAGATAAAGGTACTTTCCAGTACCCCAAACATAACGTCTCACATTATGACGAAAACATCTCCAATAAGGGAATATCACAGCGAGCAACCACAAGAAACACGGATCGAGGTTAACTCATCTCATGGCCCTAAGGTGCTCTATCCAGAAAGAACTGCGGATATTCAAGTTAATAAAAGTACTTTTTCGTACCTTCCGTCGGGACACCACCATGGTTATAACCCACATAACCAACCTACCAGCGCCTTCTACGATGTACCGCTCGATCTCCCGACTCCAAGTCAAACATATGCAAATCCACTACATTAACTATGCAGAGCTCATTTATTATACATAAATTATGTAGACCTATATCAGTAATTATTTGATACATCACACGTAAAAGTCTAACATTGTTTGTTGAGGCAGAAATGAAGGCAAGGTATCATGTGCAATTTCTTGATATGTATTTAAGGAACTCCTTGTAATACCTACGGGTTATAGAATAAAATTGAATTGAATTGGTTCCCCTCAAACGCAATGATACCACCCGGATGATAAAATATTGGAATTCTATATGTGCCCAATTCAATATTTGACTGCAGGGCTTGTTTCATTTGTCACATAACTGATCTGCCACTCTCTTTAGGAACGCATTGAATTCGGAGTGCAATGCGCCATCACTAGATCGAATGAGTGCAGTGAACGACTCACTAATCGCCAATGATCAAATACCAAAGAATTTATTATTTTACACAAAATTCTGTACGTCATAATATGCTATCAGATCCACTCGAACAATCATTTTTCGGATGATGAGTGCTCAATTTAATGTTTAATTTAAATAAATTTATCTGTGTAATGCAACTGCTCTGTTAGCAGAGTTTAAATGGTGTGAAAAGAAGTTTTCATTGCTGAGTATTTATCGATGCTACAATGTGTCGGTAGATCAAACGATAACTTTCATTGATGAGGAAGGAGTAGTGATAAATGAAAACCTAAAATGAGACAGGTTTAGAGTTTTAGCTGGTGATCTTAATATTGACATCACACCGGGAAATCAACAGACAGTTTAAAGAACATTACCTGAACACGTTAGCAGCCCTAAAAGTAACGTTTTTTGCGGTTAGATGCTAAACCAAAGACATACAAATGTTGATAAAATGAATTTTTCCAAAAAGTGGATATGTTCCTTTTTGATGGATTACCTACTCCTCAGATATTCTGTGGAAATGAGAAATGAGGAAGGTTTCAATTCAGAATCACTCGAGCGCTTTCAGACAGACTCAGTTCACACGTTCAACGCGGAAGGAAAACAGCTGACAACGGCGCCTACGGGAAATTTTTCTGCCTGAAATTTAACATTGGCGCCTTTATTTTTGACAAGAAATATATTTCGAACACTTTGAAGTGGTGTGGTCGCCATTTTGTTTATTTGTCGAGTACGATGTCATATGACATCACTCGTGAGAGGGGAAAGAATATGAGTAGGCAAACAAGCAATACACATGATTTTCGCACCTGACGGGAGATGTCATATGACATCACCCACTAAAACTCACGATTTTCACAGCATTTGTTGTGTGTAAACTAACTGCTTGATTTATTGGTATTCAGAATAAGTTGTGAAGGTAGATATTATAGAAATTTAGGTTTTTACAAAGCAGGAACTTAAAGAAAAAGTAGTTGTTTAGTACTAAATTTTCCGACAGTTGTCTACAGGATTGGTTCGAGTTGAAAGGACAAAAATAACAGTATTCAAAGATTTTAATTACAGGAATGAATACAAAATTATAATGATAACTATTGCAACTTGGAGGTATTAAATATAAATGAATAATCACTACAACTAGCGAACGGCATTATTTCGATTTTTGACTGATTTTCCAACTTCGAAATTTTTGAAAACTTGATACATATTCTTATAGGAAATTTTACGCTGATTCCGAATATACCACATGTTAGTATGCTGAAAAAATTATTTCGCACAACAAATTGCAAAAAACAGGCTGTTTTGAAATTTTTGACTACATTTTTGAAAATTTCAACCCGAAGATGTAATCCGATCATGCTGACCAACGAACTTGAACTTTCGTTTTGTGTCCTTAACATTTTAAAATTTGTTTGAAGTTTCTAGCACAATTCTACGGACAGTTATCGTCTGGAATGACACATACATACATACATACATACAAAAAAAAAAAAAAAAAAAAAAAAAAAAAAAAAAAAAAAAAAAATGCGTTAAACTTCAGAATATGATTCAGAATAGCCTGAAACGGATTTCTGCATAACATTTTTTCAAAAATTCACATTCTACAAATTTTGAGGCGAGAGCAATAGCTTAATTTTCTTCGAAAATTCGCTAAAATGAATAACGTAATAAATTCTGGTATATTGTAGCTGTTTTTGTGTGGAAATAGTCAAAAACGATAAGTAAAGAAGTTATTATATAAAAACAGACTATATATTCACCACTTTTGGCAAGAAATGATGAAACAAATATAGAAACTTACAGAAATCTGATGTGTTGTGGAAAAATCCGTCGTATTTGTACTAGTGTCTTTTGGGAGAGCTAAAAATATTTCAATCGGCATCCGAAGGGGACGACTCAACAGATAATGACCTACGGATCACAAAGAAACCCTTCCCAGCCCCTACGGATCCTTCCACCAACCTCTAAGCACCGTTAAGTTGTGAGCGCCTTCCCCAATTGCTTGATGTCAAATGACATCACACGTACCCTGGAAAGCACGGCATGATGTCATATGACATCACCCGCGTTGAACGTGTTCAGGACTTTATCCTGGACGGTTCTATTAACAACCAATCTATCGAACAAACCAATAGTTAACTGGAACGTTTGAGTTGTAGCTTTGTAGTGCAAAAACATTTACCCATGATTAAATATTTTCCTATTACGTTTCTACTTACCTATTTGTTGCCTTTAAACGGTCTTGTTTCTAATTCACATGATTGAAATTGTAATTCAGAATCTTCCAGCCATGACCATGAAGACGTTTTTCGGATTTCTACTAGTTGTGCTGCTCTCAGAATCTCAATTGTGTAAAGGATTAACGATGTTGGTCGACGATACGCTGATCAGTTTGGGCAAAGTGGACCAGTATCTTAAACAGTTTAAAGAAGCACTGAATGATGAAAAGACCAAGTTATTGCCCTTATTATACGAAGATCTATCGGATGAGTACTACTTCCTGAAAGTTCTCGCTCGTAAGTACTTACAACATCAAATAGCTTCAGCAGCTGCAGCAATATGTTTACAACTGTAGTTTCTGTTCTACAGCTTCATCAAGGTATTTATCGGGGATGTACTAGGTGGGACAGTGAGGTGTGATGTTTTTGCGACTCTAACTTCACCGCCCGGCCGGCAAATGTTTTTAGGATAGTTCCTATGCACCCCTTACAACTTGCCGTTTAAGTAGTTATGGTATCGTGGTCAGTGAGACATCGACTGTTTGTGTGCGATACGTTTCGTTTAATTTGTATTAAAAAAAGTCTGCTCACCGACTCATTCGCCGTCTATAGAATTTCTTTTCAAGTAAGAACGAATTTATTACCTCGATTCTAGAAGAGATATAATATATAGTCTGCAATGAGTTACCTATACGGGTAGTATGAAAAATGTTGAAATCAAAGAGTTTTTTCAGTATTTACCAAAACCGATTTCTACAAAGAGAATTTTAGCGAATTTTATTTGTAAAATTTATAGAGCCATTAAAATTGCTTCATTTTCTTTTCGAAAATTTGCATTGAGCGTATTCTTTCCTCCTTCATTAACGTGGAAACTGTCGTCAAATTTTCATTCATTAGCCACCATGCTGTTGTCGGACATATTAAATTCTGCGGAAATAATGTATTTAGGTAATTCGTAATAGTGGGTATTCTCTATTAAATTTTCTCTGTTTTAGTCCTCCTTGACTCGATCGCTGATAATGACTTCCTCAAAATGGTCCAAATCGAGGTGGAAAAGGTCCTCTTGGACGTCCATGAAATCATACATGATAAAAAAGTGATGAGTTTAGCTTTAGCCAAGACGAGTCGTAAGCCGAAATCACCCAGGGGCCCATCTAAGGGCTAATTGGCCTGGGTGATGTTTCTGTACGAGGAAAAATTGAAGAACAACACTAGAACCAGAAAGCACACTAGACTGGTATGCTTGGAGGTTAATCTAGGTTTGTGTGAAGAGCAATTAAAGGTATTATTGAAGTTGGACTTATTGTATTTCCTCATCGGCTTAATAACATAAGACGAGTAGGAATATAAGTGGCTGCGTTATTTTTGGTGAGTAATCGTAGGACAACTCATTCTTCAGTACCTAAAGCATGGATTCGAAGAAATTAATAAGAACAATTAAAGATATTATTGAAGTTGGATTTATTGTATTTCCTCATAATTGGTATAATAACACTCCACGAGTAGGAATCTAAGTGGCTGAGTTATTTTTGGTAGGTGACCACCGGACAACCAATTCTTCAGTATTCAACGCATGGATTAGAAGAAATTAATTAGAGCAATTAAAAATATTATTGAAGTTGGACCTATTGTATTTCCTCATTGGTATGAAGCCTTCTCGTTAACACAATGCGCCATGTTCTGATCATACGAGTATATTACATATGTATATATATATATATATATATAAATATATATATATATATATATATATATATATATATATATATATATATATATATATATATATATATATCACTCGTATATTACATACGGGGTTTAATAATTATCGACCAATGATCTACGTAGAAGGGCTATCACAGGCATAATAAACCATTGTGTAATAATTTGCAGTTAATTTTTAATTATCCAAAAACTCGGAGGTGTAGTCCAAAAAATGTTGGGATTTTTTTTCCCTGATTTTTATTTGCTTAATACTTAGTACCAGGCACCCCATAAACGCTCTCTAATTTTCACTTCGATACCTCAAAAATCGTAGGGAAAAAATTAGTGGGAAGGGGGTTTCTTCTCTTGAGAAAAATGCTCGGATTTCATTCTGTTTTGGCTCATGTCAGAGTTTGATATCGCTGGTGTTTCTCAGTGTTTGAGAAAAAACAAAAAGAATAGGGTGCATCCCATCTGCAGTAGGTACCTACCTATTCATGAGATGGAATGTGAATTTTGTCCGATTAATCTGGGGTCTGTGACGTCCACAAGAAATAGACCTAGGGTTCTACAGTCAGATCATTTATTAATGATTAATTTTACACATTATTAGTTCATTATGGTTACTTAGCAATATTAGTTTATAACTGAGAGTAATAAATCAGCTATCCTTGACACTACAGAGGCTTAGGGATTATGAGATGCTGTGATAAAATGAGAACATTCCAAAAAGTGGCTAACGATTTTCCTGCTATGAGAATTAAGGGAGTTACACTTCCCTAGTAACGCATTGGTTGTACGTGAAAATCAATAGAAAACCCCACTGACGTGACGCTCGTGACGTGACGAAAACAAATGGAAACGTCCTGTTTATCATTATTAAATGATAAAATGCTCATATTTCATACTGTTTTGGCTCATGTCGGAGTTTGATATCGCTGGTCTTTCACAGTGTTTGAGGAAAAACAAAAAGAATAGGGTGCATCCCATCTGCAGTAGGTACCTACCTATTCATGAGATGGAATGTGAATTTTGTCCGATTAATCTGGGGTCTGTGACGTCCACAAGAAATAGACCTAGGGTTCTACAGTCAGATCATTTAATAATGATTAATTTTGCACATTATTAGTTCATAATGGTTACTTAGCAATATTAGTCTATAACTGAGCGTAATAAATCAGCTCTCATTGACACTACAGAGGCTTGGGGATTATGAGATGCTGTGATAAAATGAGAGCATTCCAAAACGCTGCAAATTATTACACAAAGGTTTATTATTTTTGTATCGTACAGACCTTCTACGTAGAAAACTGACTGTAATTATTTAGCCTCACTTATAGTATATTTACTAGGTATCGAAACTCGGGGCTTCCAATATTTGGTTCACTCGTTCACTGCATTACAGCTCCAGGACCCCATAATTTTACGCTTTATAGTAAAGTTGAGGAAAAACAAAATAAATGGGGCCGTCTAGGGACACCCGAAGGAAGCGAAGCTTTATATCATAAAGCATAGAATAGAATTATGAGTATATTTTCATACTCATAAACAATCTCTTCTAATTGAAATTAATTTCATCACACTCTCTCTCTCGCCTTCCCTCCCCTCCCTTCCCTCTCACTCCCTCCGCCTCCCTCGCCCTCCCTTCCCTCTCATTCCCTCCGCCTCGCCCTCCCTCTCACTCTCTCCCGCCCGCCCTCTCCCACCCACAAGGCGTGCGCGCGTTCATCAGTCTAACGCTGACACTTTTCCACACTTTTTCGCCCCTTTTTGGCCCATAGCATCTATACGAGTAAAGCGATCGGGATGGTTAAACGTTAGGACCAACTAGACCCCAAATGGAGTCTATGTGCGAAAGAACGGGGTTTTTAAGTCAATTCTTAGGCCTTTTAAGGGCCCGAACGGCGGACGGACATTTCAAATTTGGATTCTACGCACCTTGAAACGTAAAGTGACAAAGTTTGAGGGGGGGTTATAAAAATTTTTTGCTACACGATCACATAGGCGTATTATTGAAAATAATAAACCAAAAGTGGCTAACGATTTTCCTGCTATGAAAACTAAGGGAGTTACACTTCCCTAGTAACGCATTGGTTGTACGTGAAAATCAATAGAAAACCCCACCGTGACGTGACGAAAACAAATGGAAACGTCCTGTTAATCATTATTAAATGATAAAAGTGATTCCTTAATTCATTTGAAATGTGGAGATAGCGGAATCGATTCTACAAGCCGGGACTGACGCAATGTCACCAAGTAGACTCATTTTACTAAATGGCAAGTGGGTGAAAATCGGTGTGAAAGTGACCCTAATAACCTCGTTTTAAGGTATGATTTTTCAGCAATATTTCGTGATTTTGAACTGCATTATTGTAGACATTTTTGTAGACCAATTTTGTAGACCAACTACTAGACCTAGTTTAGTACAAAAGCGTTTGAATGCGGATGTACAGTTTTATTTATAATTTTATCTCCAAGTAAAGCTGTCAAAGCAAAGAAACCATTTATGATGCAGCTATCGATAATTCAATTTTATGATTATTCAAAGTCAAGATATCTCCAACTACAACAAGTTTATTAACTGTGACTCTGATGATGAAATGAACTCTGAATCACGGGATATGACTAAAATACACAGACATAGAACACAAGATTTATTAAAAGGCTTTAAACCCAAATTCTAGTTCAGGAAGTTATTGATGAATTATACGAAAATAATTGTACAGAAGTGAACTTTAAGGTGATGAAAATGAGAAGCTTTTCGTAAGATACAGGACACCTAATTACAATAGAGGATTTGTAATGAATGAATGTTTTCTGTTAATAGAAATTTGTAGCATTAAGGTGTTCGTAACTACTACGTTACTAGCAGACTTCCAACGAGATGAACTTCCAGTCTTACAGAATGGACAACAAGGAACATTTAATAGATACAAAGCAATAGATAATGTTACCAGTTCGTAGAATTCCAGTTGCTTGAGATCGCAAATTCATTGGAAAAAAAAGGTTTTAAACATTAAGGGCGGAATTCATAGACGGGAATTGAGTCTGAGTGGGCCCCTAAGTGTATCGATTAGGGAATTCATGCACTCTGTGCGATTCATAGACGTGATTTGAGGGCGACCCCGAGGGCGCACTGAGTGTGCAACCTAAGTGCACACTCAACGGGATTCATAAACAAAAAATGGCGTTGAGGTGAGTATCACCCTCAGCTCAATGGTGTAAAATCCTGAGTGACGGCAGGAGGTCACTTAAGTGCGTCAACTGATAACTTTTATTATTATTTTCACGTAGGTATAGGAATAGGTAATGTAGTAGAACATACATCGTTTATTTAGTTCGGAGTTTATTCAAAAACTTCATAAGAGTACGCACACATAAGAGTAGTTAGGCTGTTCCTAAACGGTAGTTAGGTACATGTTTGATGTGACAGATCCCATTCGAATGATACACAATCAACAACGAAATATTTCGCAAACTATTCCGATTCGGGAAAGATACAGTCATGAACAACTACGAACCCTTCGGAGCCTAAAATAAATGGAAAGGATTCATAACTAGGTACCACAGCTGAAAGTGCTGGTCGCTCTTTGATTTTATGCGATCTCTACATACCAAGTTTGTAGTGCATGGTTTTCAGATTCATCTTGGTTTGTGGAATGAGTTTTCGGTAGGTACCTACCTTCCATTCATCAGGATGTACAATCAATGAGAATTCCAAGAAAATGTGATTGCTTGAAGCTCTTCCAAAACCTCACGTCTTCTTTTTGTCCAACAGTCTCATTATACCATAACTCTTCTTATTTTCAACTACATATATCTGTTCTTCAAAACTAACTGGGGAATCATTGTTTTCTCATTTTCTCACTTCTTTTTTGTCACAACTCTATACATAATTATACAATTCAATACAACAAATCAATAGATAATAAACACAAATTATCAGCACGTCAACAAACAAGCAACAAGGATTCACTTCAACTTATGGCTGCCCCGATCTAGGCGGGAGGACCAAAAACTTTGGTTTTTGTCTGATAAGGCCTATGTCCTGTCTCGCCAAGGAACAAGGATAATAGCTTAAAAAGCAAAAACACAAAGAAAAGTGTAACCTTTGAGAACTGTTATTGATCAGTGTGGAATGTGAGAGGGAATTTCCCCGTCCTTTTTTCCCTCAAACCAGGGAAACTTCCCCTACAACATACTGTCAGGGCTGCCAACTTAGTGTGCACTGTTAAGCTCCTGTAAACCAGGAAACACACGACTTTTCGTAAAAACTTGGCTAGGGGTAACCTCCAACTTGGACTCGGATTCGGACAAACCTGGAGGGGGTGGCGTCGTGATTTACATAGTTTCACCCCCCCCCCCCCCCCCCCTCACCGGGGCGCTCGGCCAACACCGGCCAGTCTCGGGGAGGGGTGGAGGGCGCCGTTGCTTCAGGCGGAATTGCCCGAGGATGTTCGGCCTCCCCCGCCCATTCACGGGGGTCCGTCTGTGGCGACCTCGCAACCCTCTTGCGTTTTCCCCATGTCGGCGCCTGAAGCGGCGTCCCACATCCCTCTTCCCTCCGGAAGCCGTCGTCCTCGACGGCGCAACTGGCCATCATGGTCGGCAAATGGAGGGATCGTCGGTGGTGTCTCGTGGTGGTGCCGACTCGGTGGTGATACAATTGGCGGGGTGGCACTGTGATTCATGGGTGGTGCCTTTGGGGTGCTCTCCATCAGCTCCAAGGTCGTATCCCTGTTCTGGGTCTCTGGTGTCGCTTTTACTAAGCAGGTTTCTGAGGCTGCAGTTGTTGACGAAGAGTCTGACTCAGAGTCTTCAGACTCGGTGGAGGAGGAGCACTGGGGATTCGGCTACACTTTAACACTGTACACTCACTGTTTTTTCACCACCTACGTTCCTTGCTTTACACAAAACATAACTAGACCTTACAAACAAGAATTTTACAGATACAAAGTTACATATGTGGATGTATACCTACATAGATACATATATTTTTGAAATAAAAACGTCTTTACACCACTTACTTGCTATAGACCAACATAACTAGACCTTACAAACAAGAATCTTCCAGATACAAAGTTACATATGTGGATGTTTACCTACATAGATACATGTATTTTTGAAAATAAAAACGTCCTTACACCACTTACTTGTTATACACCAACATAACTAGAGCTTAAAACAAGAATCTGATACTGACAAAGTTACATATATATACAAATTTATTTATTTTATTTATTTTATTTTATTTTTTTTTTTTCAGGAGCTATCGGTTACTGGTCACTAAGTTTTCCCAAATGGAGGTCTCTATAATTTTTGGGGCGTTGCTGCCGTAATTGGTATGGGCAGGGGGAAGCTTTACCTATTTCTGTTTTCACACCACCAGATTCCAACCCCCCTTTGTGCTGCTCATCCCTATTTACTCCAACTTCCAGGCTAAGGGTTGGGTCCATTGGGGAACAGGGTCCTAATTCATCTACCTGACCCTCAGCATCCAGTTCATCCTCCTCTTCTTCATCGACGTCCCACTCTTCACACACTGGCGTTGGGCGAGACAATGGTGACTTATTGTCTCTCAACATTTCGGGTCGTCTGAGGTCCTTAATAAACGAATCATCAGGGATATTTCCTGTGATAGCTGGCTTTAAGCGATTCAGATGAACAACCTGACGTCTTTGTTTCTGAATGTCAACTACCTCGTATGTCACATCAGATATTTTCTCTTCTACAATCCAGGGCCCCGACCACGGGCTCCAGAATTTTCGACATACCCCTTTTGGAGTCTGGAATTGTCTCAAATATACTCGATCTCCTGGGTGGAAGGTTCGAAGACTGCGTCGCGAGTTAAGTCGGTCTGAACGGTGGTGCCAGGCTCGGTCTAAGCACTTTTTGGCCAATTTCCTTGCCTTTCCAAGGATATGGAGTGGATTTTCATCCTTTCCGTCGAGCGAACTACTCCACTCAGGAGTATTAGGTAGGCGAATCTCACGTCCGAAGGTAAGGTAATTGGGGGAATATCCTGTACTTTTGTGGGGCAGGGCTCTGTATGCAGCCAGGGCCATGGGTACATATCGTTCCCAATGTAGAGTTCGACAGGTCAGCTTGGCGATTATGTTGGCAAATGTTTTATGAAAGCGCTCACAGACCCCATTGCTCTGAGGATGGTAAGCAGTTGTTCGAATGTGGTTGATTCCCCACCCCCGACACAATGTGTGGACCAATTCTGAGGTGAATGCAGTCCCCCTATCTGAGACTAAACATTTGGGGACTCCATGGAGGGGGGATATACCTCTCAATCAGGGCCTTGGTTACCGTTTGGGCAGTGCAATCTGGGACAGGATAAGCCTCGGCGAATTTTGTAAAATGATCGACGGCGGTAAGGAGGTATTTTTTTCCAGTTACAGTGGATAGGGGGCCAACAAAATCAATACCCACAACTTCACCGGGTTCAGAGGGAATGAAGGGTTGTTGGATGGGGGCTTGTAATCGAATCGGGTCATTCCTACGTTGACAGGTCTCACACTGTTCAATAAACTTCCTTATTGATGTGGCCATTTTTGGCCATACCCCAAGTCGTCAGGTCAGTTTTTCCATGGCTTTGGCTCCTGGGTGCCCAGCCCAGTTGCTTTGGTGACTATTAATCAGGATCCATTCTCGCATAGTAGAAGGGATGAGTGGTACTGAGCGGAGTTCACCCTCAATCGTCACCTTGGTCATCCACAGCCCATCCCTCTCTTCGACGGGGGGGCTGACCTCTATCTAAGACGCTCTTAACCCATGGATCCATATCTTGCGCTGCCCGAAGTAGTCTTTTTGGGATTTCTGTCTGAAGGGCAGCCACATCGAATGGTAAGTGTTCGGTATTGATATCTATATTGTTCCACTCTGCTCCTGAGTTGACAATGGTGGGGCCCCATCGTTCGGTGGGGGTGAGTTCACGTTCCCACTGGTCAGAGTTATCAGTGGAGTCCTCTTCCTTATCTGTTGTTGCAACACCCACTTCTGCATTGGTGGGTTGTGGGGGTTCATTGTGATCACCACATTCCAAGATTTCGTTGACTTGTTCGCTTCTGGTTGTTTGGTGACATGATTCAATTGGTATTTGGGGTTGAGGGTCCCTTTCCTGGTTTGGTTTTACTTCCGAGTGTCGAAGGGGTTTTTGGGGGGTTGAGTCCTGTATACCACAAACAACTGTGGCTTCATGTCGATCGACTCGGATTGTCATGGGCACTTTTTTTAGTATGTCTAATCCGAGGAGGTCCAATCCTGCCCCCTCCCTCGCAAAGATCAGGAAGGCGTGTTCAAACCTTTTTCCTTGAAGGTTCACCTGGAGGGTCTGTTCCCCTCTAAAGCGCAGTGGATACCCATCTGCTCCCCAAGCGGTCACTCTGGTGGGTCTGATCGGGACCCCTTGTACAGGTGTTGCCAGGACAGAAATGGCAGCTCCCGTATCAATAATCAATTGTCGGTTCTCTCCACTGAGAGTGACTGGAATGTGTAAGGTGCGATACATTGTACGTCCTACCAGGGGGATGTGGGGGATGTTTTGACCAGTTGTTGGCGGAACATCGGACTTTTGCATGGGGGCATCCCGGTTTTCCATTGTTTTTGGCTGGTATATAGGGCGTGATACGGGTAGCAGACTCTTCTTTTTGTGGCAGTCAGCCTCCAGGTGTTCCCAAACGCCGCAGTAGTCACAGAAAATTGCTTTTTGCGGGTTGTGAGCACAATCATTCGGGAAATGCAATGGGCTAGCACAGAATAGGCAAGGGTAACGGGGTACTGGACGGTGAGGACCCTGACTTTTCGGTTGGCCATTTGATTCCCGCTGTGGGCATCGAGCTGCAAAATGCTGCGGGCTTCCACACCGGTAACATCGTTTGTCCTCCGATGCCACAGCCGCGACATCCCATTTCGTATCAGCATCATCATCTGAGTTCAAGGTCTCTTCAAATTCTTCAGCTTTCTTTAGGCCATCTTCAATGGTAGTCGGTTCATTATTGATCAGGTTGGAACTCAGCTCTCGATTTATACCTTTGATGAAAGCTTTTAGGGTTTTCCTCCTGACCCAATCATGTTTGAGGGTGGTAGGTAACTCGGCCCCTTCCTCCTTCACCGCTATCTGTGCCAGTCTTCTTACCCGTTCAGCAAACTGACGTAGGGCCTCTCCTGGCTGCCTTTTGATGGTCCACATCTCTGCAGCAGCCTTTGCAGGATCTCTCCTCTTGAACCATGTGATCATGGCTTGTTTGATGTCCTCATAGGGTTCATTACGTCCAAGGAGATTTGCATGGTCAACAAGATATTGCCTCGCAGTTCCTCTTACTCTAGCTCGCAATAGTCGGATTCTTTTTTGTGGAGATAGTGTCGCTGCTATTTTCTCAAATATTTGAAAGAAGGCGGGCGCAGAGATTCCCCCTACCTCGTCTGGGTCCCATGGCTCCAACTCCAGGAATAAAGTACGCGGAACATCAGGTTCACCCCTATGCCCCTCACGCTTCGCTTCCCCACTCAAGGCATTAAAATTTTGAAGGAGAGTTGCCAACTGTTCCATTGCGTCCCTTACTGCCCCCAAGGTTTCCTCAGATTCCGACATTTTTCTTTTACTAAAATTTCAGATATAGGATAGAGTCGATTACTAGAAAATGGCAGCAGAAAGGGTGGTTAATTAAGGCTGGGTAATCAAAAGTGAGTTGTAGATGCAACCTTGATTGTTACTTGTCCCAGTTTCACAATATTGGAACCCTAATTGGGACGACAGGTTCGTGAAGGAACAGATATTAGGTTCGCAAACTAATTGAGTAACAGGTTTCCAGGATAGCAAGTTATCGGAACGGTCAGTTATCAAAATAATAAGTTATTCAATTGTCATATAAATTAGGTGCTAGGGTTTTGGGACAACAGGTTCTATAAAGAACTGTTATTGAGGTAGCAAGTTCCCAGGGGACGGGAGCAGGAGCTCCAGTGATAACAGGCTACGCAGACAAGGGAACAAGTTGCTACCGAGGTAACAAGTTCCCAGGGAACGGTTTACGGGAACAGTGATAACAGGCTACACCGACAAGGGACCAAGTTGTTATCGAGGGAACAAATTGTCATCGAGAGAACAAGTTCCCAGGGAACGGTCACGGGAGCAGTGATAACAGGCTACACCGACAAGGGAACAAGTTGTTATCGAGGAAACAAGTTATCGAGACAACACTTTTTTAGGGAGCAACTCTGAAGGTAACAGCTGTCACTGTATCAAGTTATCCAAACAATAATAATCTAGGGCTATAAGCCCCGAAGGAAGCAGGTCGTACAGCTAACCGGCTATCAACACAACAAGTCATTCGGGGTAGCAATTGCTAGGTTACTGAGATGACAAGTTTCCTGGATAACATATGACGGAGGTAACAAGTAGTTATGTAGCAAGTTATTCGAGGAGCGGTTCTCGGGACAACCAGTAATTAATTTTTGGTTAAACGTGAATGTATCCCAGTTAACAAATGTTGTTTGTATCTTTCCAGGCACAATACGAAAACATAGATGCTAAATATAAACATTTACTACAAAAACTGTTAACATGCACACTTATTTTACCGTTACCTGTGATCCCTTCACTGGTTATTGTTTTCGGAGTTGTGAGTTCGTATTAGCTAGCTAATACCGGCAAATCCGTATCGCTGCCACCAATTTGTAAGCTTCCCCTCAATTAATTGAGGGGGGTCGATCGTTGGTAGGGTGTTGCTAAGCGGTGGGCCGGATTATTGGAGAAGTGAAGCTTCTCTACGATCGAAAGTGCTTACAAATACACTAAAGAGTTTTTGGATCAACTCCACTTCAAGCAGGTTCCTTTGGTACCTTCTTGAAGTACCTAATCCTAATTTATTAGAACGGACGATTTATTTGGCATGGACTAAAGAAAATGTTTAATCTCATAAATAATGATAAGTATTGATCATGAGAAAACCTCGATGAATTTTACCAGTGTAGGGAATCACGGGATATGACTAAAATACACAGACATAGAACACAAGATTTATTAAAAGGCTTTATATCCAAATTCTAGTTCAGGATGTTATTGATGAATTATACGAAAATAATTGTACAGAATTGAACTTTAAGGTGATGAAAATGAGAAGCTTTTCGTAAGATACAGGATACCTAATTACAATAGAAGATTTGTAATGAATGAATGTTTTCTGTTAATAGAAATTTGTAGCATTAAGGTGTTCGTAACTACTACGTTACTAGCAGACTTCCAACGAGATGAACTTCCAGTCTTACAGAATGGACAACAAGGAACATTTAACAGATACAAAGCAATAGATAATGTTACTAGATATGTGCCGTATCTACCGTCTACGTTCATCGCTGAGTAATAAAACTTTACGATTCCAGGAATTAAGCACTCCATAAAAGATGTGCCACTGAATAATTCTTTGAGTTTTTTAGTCAACTGATTTTATTACGAGGTGTCAAAATCATACAGGTAAAATAAGGCGATCAAACACGATATAAAGTCTACTCTTTACCTCCAATAACATTCAGACGAGAAGAGAGTTCCGTTCCGAGTTCCAGACGTAGGCTTAGAGTGGGTGAGTCAACTATTTTTCTCCTTGACTTGTAGGGGAGGAGGGGGAGAAACCCCGCAAGGCTCAAAATTCTGTAGTGGATTTTTGAATAGAATTAAGGGGTGGTTAACCCTCAAACACCAAGGTGTTATCAAGGTGTCCGGGCAAGAATTGCTCTGGACGCTAAATTTCCATTTTTTTACGTTTGCATTTTCTCTTGTGGACGTATGGGGGTGAAAATAATTCAAGCATGATAAAACTTCTTCCAAAGTTGACCAAACCGTTCAAAAGGTTGTTACTTGACCCCGTTTGTATGACATTTGACATTCATCAAGTGTTTATTTATTTTTTTGAACCCCACCTAGTTTTTATGTTTTTTACATCCCTATTGTAAAAAATATAGTACAACGATTCGACTCAAGAACACACACACATATATATATATATATATATATATATATATATATATATATATATATATATATATATATATCCTTAGAACGGTAATGATGAAATTTATGCACTGTTTGGTAATTATACGTCTCTGAGACATACAGAACATGAAACTAGATAATATTGAGTTCATTATTAGTTAATTTTTTCTTTGTAGAGCGATTTCCTCATTTGAGTGTTTCAGAATGGTTTTCAACATGTTTTCTGTAAAAAAAAAACATTGAAACACTCGAGAGGATCTGAAACATGAAGGGCATCATTTTTTGTTTTGCGTTTAACATGGACCACATTCTTAGACAGCGTTTTTCCAGAGCTTTCGAATAGTGGGGCAGAGTTCCACTGAAAATATCCATCTCTCCCCAACATTACTGCACAATCAGGTTTCAGCATCGTAGTTTGTTGATCTTGAGCTGTCTTCTGCTTCTTCTTCTGTACTCTTGATGAATCCCCATTACATTTTGTAGGTTGAATCTTTGTCCTTGATTTCCCCAAATTGGAACAAGACGGGATCCGAACAGAAGGCCTAGCTGACGATAACTCAAGCCTGAAATTTTTTTTTTCAAGCCTGGCTGGGATTCGAACCCACAACCTTCGTCTCACGAGAAAGAAAAAAATAAATAAAATTTCAAGCCTGGCTGGGATTTGAACCCACAACCTTTGTCTCATGATGAAAAAAAAAAAAAAAAAAATAAATAAATAAAAAAAAATTCTAGCCTGGCTGGGATTCGAACCCACAACCTACGTCTCACGAGAAAAAAAAAGAAATTTTTCAAGCCTGGCTGGGATTGAAACCCACAACCTTCGTCTCACGAGAAAGAAAAAAATAAAAAAAATTTCAAGCCTGGCTGGGATTCGAACCCGCAAGGTCGTGGGTTCGAGTCCCGAGACATTTTAAATGGGGACGTTACATGAAAAATTATTGGGGGCGGCCTAAGAATGGCATAGCAATTAATATTGATTACACACGACGGAAATCAACGGGACTGGACTCCTTACATGGACATGGGCATCCCTCTGTAAGTAAATCACTGCGCAACATTTTTTAATAAGAGTACAGTCCACTGAAAAGTATATTCGGCGGACACTCACCCATTCTTAAGCCCACTTCAAATATACAACTTACTTCACTTCCAAGAAGCTTCAAAAATTCTGTTAAAAGTTTTAAACCCGCAAAGAACGAATATCTGACCGGGAAGAACTTTAATAGACTTCAGAATTAAACTTCAGAATATATAGACGTCCACTCTTCATTTGTTAAAACGACACCTCGTCAGAGATCTACCCACGCACAGGACGTAGGTCTCGGATTAGAAACTTTATCGCTCCCGAGCTGCAGATAAGCTCACCCGCTCGACTGCTCGCCCTTGACGGCCGCCGTCCCTTTAAATCTTTCTCCACCTCTGCATTCTTCTCGTCTCCTACACGAAGACACCATTCTTAATTAAGATAATTTTAAGAAATTTTAATCTTTTGAATTTTAATCTTGTTTTCAGCATTGTTCTCATTATCATCATTGTTTTTATTTTGTATCTTTTATAACTCGGCACTGTACAGGTCAGATTAGGTTTAACCCCGTAAGCACGTCCTAAAACACTCAAAATTCCCAAAGAACTAAAACGTTTTGTGGCCGATAGGATCTCTAATCATCTAGGATCCTTCTCAGAGATCAAATCCGGCCCCAACACCTTTCTACTATCCCCGAAAACATCGACATGTCCGTCGATGAGGAGCCACCGGGGGCAAACCCAAAATCGAAGATCTGATCGCGCAGAATTCCGAGTTGATGGCGCAAAACACCCAATTTAATCACTTATTGGAAGCGACCCAACAGGTCCTCCGGGAACAAAACGCGACGCAACTCAGATTAGAAGCCGCGTTAAACGAAGCTACGGGCGCCCTCGAATTGATGAGATTAGGAGGCGCACGTTTACCAAATAGGAAACCCGAAATCGCCGAAGTCCCGACATTTAAAAAAGAACACATGGAACTCATTCCAGTGTTTAAAGGAGACCCGGAAACATTGAACGATTTCTTACTCGTAACACAAGAATTGAACGATAGATTTTTCAATTACAACGATGCAGGAGACTTCCAAAATAGGATGATCTTACACGCCATAAAAGCAAAAATCCAGCCTCCCGCTTCGAGCGCAATAAACTCGGGAAATATCACAACATACAAACAAATCAAAGACGCATTAATCAATGCCTTTTCCGATAAACGGGACGTGTTCTCCATGAATTTGGACCTCTCTAACATGAGACAAGGAGAGCACGAAGACCCATTCAAGTTCCACCATAGGGTAACAGAAGCATTGAACAAAATAACCGCGTATGCCAACATCCACGAACCCGATGAGGCTGACAACATAATTAGACATCATACACAACTCGCGCTAAGATGTTTCTTATTACATCTTAGAGAACCACTAGGAAGCTTATTGCGGACCCGACAACCTAAAGACCTGAATGAGGCACTTGGATGGATGACGAACGATTACCAGTTGTTACCGTCGAACTCCCGTCCAAAACAAAATGCCCCCCTCAAGCAAAACCAAGCTCCTCAATACAGAGTTCCGCCCCCGCACCGTCTTTACGGGCCCCCTAGGCAGAACCCTGCATATTGGTCTCAAACACCTGTTGCGAGATCTTATAGACTACTACAAAGCCTAGCTCCACCTCAATGGTCCGGCCCACCTAGGCAGCCAAATCCTCCACCTCAATGGTCTGGCCCGCCTAGACAGCCAAATCCTCAACAAACCCCTTCGAACTTACAAAGAAACAGCTACCAAAACAGGCCAACATATCAAAGAAACCCTCCAAATAATCAGAAATCTTCCCAAAATACTCAAAGGAATTGGAAACCAATGTCGTGGCAGACAACAAATCCGAATCCGAATCCAAATTTTCACAATTTACAAACCGAAGAATACGGTGACGAAGCCTACGGTTATTACGACTCAAATTACCAAAACGACCAAACGATTGATGAACCCAATAACTATCATGACCCGAACAATGACCTATATTACGACGCATATGAGTGGCCAGACCAATCCGCGGAAAATTCCCAAAGCCAAAAGGATGAAACTCCTTTTTTAGAGGACCCTTGCCTCCAACCAACGCATGCAACCTCATGAACCTAAACTTTAAACCGATCAACAAGCTCCCCTATATCATATTGCCTAAATTAAACTTAAAAATCCTCGTAGACACAGGGAGCTCGGCCAGTTTTGTCAACCCGTTAATAGCAGAAAAATACTTCCCTATCAAAACAAATGATGAACCTTTTTCCGTTACGACTGTCCACGGAACCTCCTTAGTCACTTCAAGTGCCATGGTCCCGTGCGACGAACTACTTCGAGAAAAGGGTTTAAACCTAAAATTCCGACTATTCCCATTCCATTCTAGATTCGATCTCCTGATCGGCATTGATAACCTAGAATTTATAAAAGCCGATATAAGCATCAGGAATAAAGTATTCCAAACCCCTCATGTAAACCTCCCGTTGCAATATCTAAATTTAGACATCACTGAGACGTACACCATTGACGGTAGGAGTATCCAACAGGTAAAACTGGTACTCAATAACATTGAAAATGGAGATGCGATCATCCCCTACCAAAAGATAGGACCCGTAGAAATTCCCCAATGCGTGGTTAAAGTAAAAAATTATGATGCTTACGTCCAAGTATTGAATTCCGGCGAAAACCCCTACCAATTCACGCAGACTACCCCCATATTAGCCGAAGAGATCGACCCTCAAACTACTGACTTACAAACCCAAAAACCCGTCTCAAACTCAAACTTAAACCACTTCGAAAAATCAACATTCAAATTTGATTTAGGCCAACTTCGCCTCGACCACATGAACGAGGAAGAAAAACTCGCGATATCCAAATTAGTCACCAAATACGCAGATATTTTTCATCAAGAAGGCACCCCCCTTAGTTTCACCAACAACGTCAAGCACGTCATTCGCACTACTGACGAAATACCAGTCTACACAAAAAATTATAGATTCCCTGAGGTACATTTGAACGAACTCGACAAACAAATGGAAGAACTTCTCCAACAAGGGATCGTTCGAAACTCTCAAAGCCCTTGGAATGCCCCTATCTGGATAGTCCCAAAAAAACAAGACAGCAGTGGAAAGCAAAAATTTCGAATCGTTGTAGATTATCGTAAACTAAACGAAAAAACAATAGAAGATAAATACCCTCTTCCCCAAATTTCGGAACTATTAGACAAGTTGGGAAGATGCCAATATTTCAGTACAATTGACTTAAAATCTTCCTTTCACCAAATAGAAATGGATCCAAATAGCATCAGCAAAACAGCCTTCAGCACCCCCACACGTCATTTGGAGTGGACACGCGTCCCCTTTGGGTTAAAGAACGCACCTAGTACATTCCAACGCGTGATGGACAATATACTACGTGGTATCGCAAATGAATACTGTTGCGTATATTTGGACGACATTATAGTATTTAGCACTAGCCTACAGGAACACGTACACCGTTTAGAATCAGTCTTTAAACGCCTTCGATCTGCTAACCTCAAGGTACAACTAGATAAAACCGACTTTTTGAGAAGAGAAGTTTGTTACCTAGGTCACGTAGTCACACCAGACGGAGTAAAACCAAACCCAGACAAAATTAAAGCAATAAAAAATTATCCCATTCCAAAAACTACAAAAGAAATCAAGGGATTCTTAGGACTGTTAGGGTACTACCGAAAATTCATCAAAGACTTCGCAAAATTAACGAAACCCATGACTAAATGTCTCAAAAAAGACGCTCTCATAGACATCACGGACCCTGAGTATCGACAATGCTTCGAAACTTGCAAAGACCTCCTAAGCAATGACCCAATCCTTCAATACCCAGATTTCTCGAAGCCCTTCAGGCTCACTACTGACGCCAGCAACGTAGCTTTGGGGCAGTTTTAAGCCAAATTTCAGATAACTCCGATCTACCGGTAGCTTACGCGAGCCGGACGTTAAACCAATCCGAACAAAAATATAGCACAATTGAGAAAGAGCTACTCGCCATCGTATGGGCTGTAGGTTACTTCCGCCCCTACTTATATGGTAGGAAATTCACTATCTTTTCCGATCACCACCCGTTACAATGGCTCTTCAACCATAAAGAACCTGGTTCACGATTGTTCGCATGGAAAACGAAATTACAAGCATACGACTTTGACATAATTTACAAAAAAGGAGCCCTCAACACAAACGCAGATGCACTATCCAGAGTCAAAATAGAAAATTTACATACAAACGAAAATTTACAACCAAACTTACATACCTTACACTGTGACCAACTTACCCAACTTCTAGGCAAACAACTGGACCTTACCTCTAACGACGACGCCGACTCTGTGGTCGCACACGTCGATCCTGGGGAGGAAGGGGTGACTGACGAAACCTCATCTAGACACACAGTCCACTCCAACTTTTTAGGGAATACAGTTGTCAATATACCCATTCGCGATCAACCAATCAACATTTCTTCGAACCAGATAATACTCACAGTAGTTAACCACCCTGTCCCCGACATGGTTAAACTTACGACCCTTTTTGGAAACAAAACTCGCATGCTCGTCAAAGTAAATGATCAAGAGTTTGAAAACGATGTAATAAAATTCACCAAAGAATACATCCACCCCAGGGTAAAATATGGCATTTATTTCGAAACCGAGGTATACGAAAAATTTGCTAAAGTCATTGCAACTCATTTCACCCACTCAGAGATAAACCTCACTAAATACTCCAAACGCTTGATCGACATCCAATCGGAAAAAGAACAAACAGATCTAATTTCCAAATATCATGATGGAGTTACAAACCATCGCGGCATAGACGAAACATACGAAAAATTAAAAAGAGAATATTATTGGCCGAAATTGAAGATCGCTATTCAAAAATTCATCAACAACTGCGAATTGTGTCTGAAATGCAAATACGAAAGATCTCCGCTCAAAATTAAATACAACCTCACTCCTACAGCTGTCCGACCTTTAGAGACACTACATATAGACAAATTCACCATAGAAAACTCTAAGTTCCTAACGATAATTTGTCCATTTTCCAAATACGCACAAGCATACCCTATCTCTTCTTCCACCGGCGTTGAAATAGTTAACGGACTAATGAAGTTCTTTGCCCACCATGGGATCCCGAACAAAATTATTTCGGACAATGGAACCGAATTTCAAAATTCATTAGTGAAAGAATTGATGGTCCTCCATAAAATAAACATTCACTTCATATCCTCGCAACACCCGGAATCCAATGGTATCGCTGAAAGATTTCATTCCACTCTCATAGAGCACGTCCGATTACTAACCAATAGGGAAGAATTCAAAACTTGTACCACATGCCATAAAGTCAACTATGCAATCATTGCCTACAATAATTCGATCCACTCCGCGTCAAAATTAACACCGTTCGAACTCCTATACGGGCACGTGAATAACCGCTCTCTCCTAGAAATGGATATCGAAAAAGCGATGGCACACGACTATTTAGACCGACATAAAGAAAGAGTAAAAGCCTTATACGCACAAGTGTCCGAAAAAACTCCAGGAACAAAAAGAAAAAGTAGCTGATGAGAAAAACGTGAACCGCATAGACCCCCCTGAAATCCCTGACGAAATTTTTATTAAAACCATCCAACGACAAAGCAAGACTAAACCCAAATATAATAAAGAAGAAGTTAAAGAAATAGACCCGGCTATGAAAACAGTACAAATTCACCCACGTCATCATAACACCAAAGAGAAGGCTCACTTAACCAACGTAAAACCACCCAGGAAATTCTATGAGACCAAAGTCCAAAACGCATGGAATACCGAACTACCATCCTCAGAAACTTGAACACATAAATACGGACTCAAACTAACTAGGGAAAACTTACTGACGCTAAGACCCGGAAACTGGATAGACGACATGATTATGAACTTCTATATGGAGTTGATAGACGAAAGGAATAGAAACCACAAAACATTCCCCTCAACCTTCTGTTTTAACTCTTTCCTCTACCCTATGTTAGAAGCACACGGTTATGACCGAGTAAGACACTTTACTCGTAGGTCAGACATATTCAGCAAAGATTTAATAATCATACCAATCCATAAAACAAATCATTGGAGTCTCGTGGTAATTAACACGAAACGTAAACAGATCACGTACCTAGACTCCCTCTCCGAAACGCGTACAAAAAATGGCACTGCAGCCGCATACGCCATCCCAATCCTAGAAAACATTCAATCATATTTGGCTTTCGAGTTTCTCGAAAAAAGGGGAATCCTACTGGATTCAGAAAACTGGGAAACAATCCACTTGCTAACAATCCCACAACAATCGAACTCAGACGATTGTGGTGTTTTCGTCTGCCAGTTTGCCAAAGCAATAACGAGCAATAAGAACCCTACTTTCTCCCAAACTGACATACCATACCTCCGAGAACAGATGTGTACAGAAATCCTCAGGAATTCCCTGTTTTGACATTGTTACAGGATCCTGATCCTCCTCTCCTCCGCCTCAGGACTAGAATTAGTCAACGTCACATTGAACCCTGGACTTCTCCCAGTACTCCTTAGACCGGCCAAAATAGTGGAAGGTTATCATACCATCACTCACTATTACGACCTCAGCGCTTTAATTTCAAAAATCAATTCCCTTCGCACTCAGTACCAACAAGTGTTCACTTCCGTTATAGACTCCCAGACTACATACATAGAACGCACCGATATGTTCACCACAACTATAAACCATACCTTCGAAGTGATTGACTCTAAAATACAAAACTTTAAGATCGGCAACCAACGAACAAAGAGATCAAAAAGAGGACTAGTTGACGGGTTAGGCTCCTTAATCAAATTTGTTACGGGAAACCTAGACGCGAAGGATAGCGAACGCTACGATAACATAATAAACCATTTACAACGAAATCAAGAAAACTTACAGGACCAACTAAACTCTCAATATTCGGTGAATCAAGCTTTTGCCGAAAATTTTAACAAAACTATGGACATCATCAATCATAACAACCTTCAGATCCAGAAAGAGTTTGAATCCCTTCGAGACATGAAAGTAGGGGAACAAACACACATTCGTGCCTTGAATGACTTCCTGGAACATTGCCAAATTTCACTACAACTACTAATAAACGTTATCCAGGACATAGAGACGTCACTCACCTTCTGTGAATTGGGTAAATTACATCCAAGTATCCTGAGCTCAGAACTTTTGTTAGACGAATTAGACCGCCTCACGGTATTCTATGGCCCTAGGTTCCTGAACCATACCGGAAAAGACCTATTCGAAATTAAATCCCACATAAAAGTCCAATGCTTTATCGGAACAGACGAAATAGTCTACTTTCTCGATGTCCCTATTGTAGATCCCAGAAATTTCGACCTATACTATTTAGAATCCCTACCGGCAACATTAAATTCCGAGTACGTAACGATTGTACCCTCCGTTCGCTACCTGTTGAAATCACAAAATGAAGTCCTTACCCTAAGAGACGAATGTCCTTCTGGCCTCGCCTATTATCTCTGCCCCGGTCACATGTTAATAGATGTCAATTCCCAGTGTGAAGCCGAATTCCTTAAGACAAGTTCCACGGGAAATTGCAATTACGCAAAACTGGAAATCCCCACCAACTACGTCTCGCTCTTGTATAGGATCAATCAATACTTGCTCGTCTTCCCTCATGGCGATGTACTCACTATCACCTCAAAATTCGGAAAAGAGTTACGAAACTTACGAGGGATCTACCTGGTCAGACCTAGCCAGAACTTAGTGTCCTATCACAATCAAACCCTGTTTGCTGCACATAGAAGCATCTTAGGCACACCCCTTATAGTCAGTAACGTACAACTCACGCCCGACTCCTCAAAAACATTAGATAATGTAATTCAGCTTAAAAATCTAGATTTGTCCTCTATACAACTAGAAAATTGGAAACCTGTCAAACGCTTCACGTTATATCAACTTGCAACCCCTAGTTTCTGGTCTATACTCCTTTATGTCATGTTACTCAGTTTCATCGTAACAATTCTAGTTCAATACAAGAAGCACAAAAGACGACAAAATGCCTAATGGGCACCTCATTATGTCACCTTTATGTAATCGTACTATGTAATCACCGTTATTACTATTACATCTTATCGTAACCATTGTAATTCATTTTTCATTGTTTTCATTGTTTTAATTATCATATCAGGCTACCTTTATGTAATCGTAAACATCAGGTAAGCACTGTCATTACTATTGCATTTTATTGTAATCATTGTATTCATTGTTTTGATGATCATTGTATTTATTGTAATCATTTTTGTTGTATCATTTTTGTATTCATTGTAACCATTATAATCGAAAACCCAGAGATGATGCACACCCCCAAAACTAAACTATGAAATTTCGTGTCCCCAAAACTAAAATCTGCATTTGCCCACAAAAATAATTACCTAGCACAAAATATAATAAACAAAACTTTTGGGTCCCCAAAATTTCAACTTAGGGGGGAGGAGTTACATACGACGCCTCAACCCTTGGGTAATAACGAGCTGACGCAGCAGCCAATCCCTATATAAGCCCGCGGCCATCAGCCTCGGCAGTTCAGTCTCCGTCCGTACGTCCCCGCATAAACATCGCGCAGTGCATCATCTTTGTTCAGTCTTGTGAAAAGTGAATAAAGTCATTTTTAAAAACTCTAAACTCTACGAGTCTTATTTAATTTATATATATATATTTATTTATATATATATATATATATATATATATATATATATATATATATACATATATATCAATGAATAAATAAATTTTGATTCTGGAAGACAACTTTTTTTTTTACTTCAATCACCAACACAAAGCTTCCCTCCCTACCTTCGGTAGCGAGGAAGCAAAATAACTGCAAACAAATCAGTTTCAGACCGTGTGTGTGTGTGTGTGTGTGTGTGTGTGTGTGTGTTGGTTTATTATTTCCAATATTGAGCCTTTGTAATCGTATAGGGAAAAAAAATTTATTTTCTCTCAACCTTTGTCATTTTACGTTTCAAGGTGCTTAGAATGCAAAACTGCAATGTCCTTCCGCCGTCCATGCCATAAGAGGCCTTTAGCTTGATGAGAAAAATACTCCCTTTCCCACATGGAATCCACTTGGGGTCTAGTTCGTTGGTCCTAGAATCTTGCCAGCCCGATTGCTTCAGACTCATCAATGCTATAAACCATAAATGGGCCAAAAACGGGCTTTTTCCCGCATATTTTTCCTCATACATAGGTTTTTTTTTCTATTTCTATTGATTTTCACGTACAACTAATACGTTACTAGAGAAGTGTAACTCCCTTAGTTTTCATAAAAGGAAAACAAATTTTTTTTTCTTTTTTTGTGCGTGTGTTCGTGACACATTTAGTTTAACTACAAATGTAGTTAACTAATGCCCAACTCTGACTTGAACACATTTAAACATAGGTAGGTACCTACTTACTTAGTAGTTTTAAAATTTCTTCTGCATCACTTACGTTTATTTAGTAGGTACCTTGATACGTCGATTGTTTATGCGTTCTAATGGGAAGTTTATTTTTGTTTCGATCAATTCGCTGCTCCGAAAAGCAGAGGAGATGCCTGACTTGGTGGAGCAGATGTACTGCTCTCAGCAGATCTTCATCCCTCCCAACCTCCCGTCAATACTGAAGAAGTACGCCAAGGCCGCCATCCGAACACAACCAGGTAGGTCGACCGATAATGGAAACGCACCAAATAGGTAAACTATTACACAAATGTTTATTATTTCTGAATTAGCACTTCTACGAATATCATGAGAGTTCGTTAACCCGCACTACCGTAGCAAATAAAATAGGTCAATTTCCAAAAAATGTGCTGAAAAAAATCATTAAAAATAGCTGAAAATGACTAAAAATCGCTAAATGTATATTTTTTAGCAAAATTTCATTCAAAAGACGTTTATTAACGATGAACTCAACATTTAAAAATTGATGCTAAAAGTTTCAGTCATGCAGCATGATCGTATGAGCGAATTTTCTCAAGTTATCATATTTATTATATCAGGTATGTTAAATTGTTTGAAAATGTGAGCAATGTTGAGTGTTTTATGGCAAAAAACATGATCTAAATAGTAATGTGCTATTTAGGTAGAGCTAAATCCTACCTTCCCCCGGTTACCGTCTTGTTAAAAGAAAACTATTCTGCAATTCAAAAAGTGCTTTCGAATTTTTCGCTTTTTTTGGAAATTTTTATCGATTGTGTTGCAAATTAAATGAAATTTACTTCATTCATTTTTCAGCATAACTTTGCTCATACATTTTTTTAAGGTTCTATTTTATATTTGTTAAACTTTATTGGAGCAACATTCCGCTAAAAGTTATGAAGTTAACAATTTTTAGACGTGGTTAGCCATAATTAGTGATTTTCTTTCAAATAATTTTTTGAAATTTGACCAATTTACTGTGCTCAAAAAAAGTGCTGGCCAACAAACTCATCCTTTTGTTGGGAAAGCTTGATTTTTTGGTGCAAGGACGGAATTTTTATCTCAATCCTAAGGAGAGTTATCGTCGAATGACACACACACACACACACAAATATATATATATATATATAGATATATATATATATAGATATATATATATATATATACAGGGTGCCCCAAAAACGTTCCCCCCCCTGCTAAAATCTTTGTGTGTGGGCCAAAAAAAAATTTTTTTTTTGAATCTTAATATTTTTTTGTAAGGATCTCATAAATGAAAAAATTGCGCAATTGCGCAAATATGCGCAACTGACATCAACTTTGTTTTTCCAAATGGAAACCCCTATTTTTTATTGCAGATTCGAATTCTACGCTGAATTTCATGAATTTAGGACCCCTCAATCGATTTTTTTCATGGGGCGCAACCCGCTCAGCGAGCGCTCAAAAATGCGCAACCCCACTGTTGCGCCAAAAAGTGAATGTACGATGTACCATGTAATCACGTGGTAGTGGCCGTTTTTTTATTTGACTACGTTTTCATCGAATTTTTAACAAAAAATCAATTTTATTTTTAAAGGCTGCTTTTTTAAGGGCAAAACCGTCCTGTCTTTTCGGAAACCTCTTTCCAAGGGGTCATCTCTCATTAGATTTTATTGTGTTTGAGAAATTAAAAGTAGAGTGTGTGGAGAAGGTCAACAATCACCTGATCCTTGTTTCTACTCGGAAGTGGCAAAAGGTCGCTTAAGATAAGTGAAAAGTCGAGCTTGTAGTTCAGATCCAAATGATACGAGCTCAGTCAATGCTAGTTTATGTTTATCGCATCATGCCACGGCGTCCCGTGAATCCTTATTCGACAGAAGAGAAAGCGTCGATGGTTGAAATTTATTTTCGGTCGAACAACGTCCTCAACAGATCCGTTCGAGCATACCGTGAGGAGTTTCCAGATCGACGACATCCGGGCAAAAAAACTATTTTCCGTGCGGTGAGAGAATTCCAACGGAGTGGGTCTGTGATTAGACCTAGGCCTCAGGTGAGACGTCCATCGGTCCCATCATTCGATAAGGAATTGGAAATTCTCTTGTTCTTTGAGGAAAATCACAGTTGTTCACTCCGAAGTGCTGGGCGCCAATTGCGATTGTCAAAAACAACAGTGCACCGAGTTCTCCGGCACTACAACTTCCCACACCGTGTGCACACCGTGCAAGGGTTGCGTCTAGGAGATGAAGGTCGCCGGCTTGACTTCCTCGCCTCTATTGACGTACTACGGGAACAAATTCCAAATTTCCTATCGATTTGTCTCTGGACTGATGAGGCAAAATTTACCAGCAACGGTGTTCTAAATAAATGGAACTATCGTTATTGGTCTTCCGAAAACCCCCACATAACATATCAGACCCGGCATCAAGTTGTTATATCAACAAACGTTTGGTGCGGTTTGCTGGGAGACCAACTCGTAGGACCTTATTTCTACGATGGAACACTTACTGGGGACAGGTTCCTCGAATTCCTTCGAGAAAATCTCCCAGTTCTCTTGGAAGGTGTGCCGCTCGCAACTCGGTTGCAGATGTGGATCCAAATGGATGGAGCTCCAGCTCATAACAGCAGGCACGTCCAGAGGTTCCTGAACCGCCGTTTTCGACAGAGGTGGATTGGTCGTGGTGGACCCATACTTTGGCCCCTCGCTCGCCGGACCTTACACCCCTTGATTACTTCCTCTGGGGTATTTGAAAAATAAGGTGTACGAGGATCTAACCCCAATCGACAGCGTCGCTGAACTCCAACGACGGATTGACTCAGCTGCGCAAAGTGTGGAGGCCCAGTCCGTTTTGAGAGCCCTCAACGAAGAGTGGGTGCGCCGGGCAGAGCTCTGCGTGTCACAAGAAGGGAGCCACTTTGAACAGTTGCTCTAAGTTTAAACTAGTTAGAAGATAATTTTTTTTTTTCATTTTTAATTTCCACGGGAGGTTACTTTTTATTTTAGCAGATGTGTAATGTTCTTTTCTTTTAACTCCGCCATAGCCGGTCCCCAGCCCGAGTTGAGAAAGGAGGAGGGAAAGTTGAATTTTTTTCTTTTGTAGGTAAAAAAGCAGCCTTTAAAAATAAAATTGATTTTTCGTTGAAAATTCGATGAAAACGTAGTCAAATCAAAAAACGGCCATTACCACGTGATTAAGGATGAAAAAAATACAGAAATATCATGTGCAACACTTGGGTACATCGTACATTCACTTTTTGGCGCAACAGTGGGGTTGCGCATTTTTGAGCGCTCGCTGAGCGGGTTGCGCCCCGGGGACACCCGGTATATATTTATATATATTTATATACGAAAAAGCGCAAACTTCAGGAATAGTTTCAGAATGCCTCAAAACGGATTTCAATGAAGAAATTTTTCAAAAATTTTTATTTTAAAATTTTTTGAGTCATTGCAATAGTTTCATTTTCTACAAAAATTCGCACGGTGGTTTGGATTATGTTTGTTCTATTTCTATTAATTTTTACGTACAACCAATGCGTTCCTAGCGAAGTGTAACTCCCTTAGTTTTCATAGCAGGAAAATCGTTCGCCTCATTTTGGAATGCTCTAATTTTAACACAACATCTCATGATCCCTAAGTCATTGAAGTGTCAAGGAAAGCTGATTTATTACTCTAAGATATAAACTAATATTGCTAAGTAACCATAATGAACTACTAATAATGTGAAATGAAGGCACTAGTTACATGGTAGGTATACAGTTGAGTAGTAGGTACTTGTAAGCCCCCTGGGACATTAAGAGACGAAATTAACCCAATTTTCCGATCAAAGAGCATTTTGTTGAACCCTTGAGAATCGTTATTATGAGATCCCCAATCAAAGACATATCCATGTAACATGGTATCTGCTTGTAAAGTAGATAGTGGTTTGAGATCCAAGCTTGCAAGTATCCAGACTTTTCGACTTAGGTTTCTGCAATGGAATTGAAAAACTTCTCCACAATACTGACAGAGATTATCTAAAACGTCTGCTAAGTTGGGTGGACAGTATAGCTTTCTCCCATATTGTAACATGGACGTATAGAATTAGTTGAGGAACAAAGTACAAGTCGAAATGATTGTATAGGTCGACATTATAATAAAACGGACGTTTGCGCATGCGCACAGCATACTATTTATGTAACGGCAATGAAAGTTATAGGGGACCGTCTAGCAGCTATCCCGTACAATCCCTGAAAATTTCATAATTAGACTCGTAGTTTTCCTGTGTCAATCGGCAACCAATCGCGATATAACAATCAAGATTTATAGGGCATTTTCCTAGAACATATACCTACCCAATAACCAACCAATTTCAAATGAAATTGGACCAACAGATGATAAGAAATCGACGTTGAGAGAAATTCACGTGTGCGCATGCGCGAAGGCTACTGTTGATTCTACGGTAATGAAAATTATAGGGTACCGTCTAGGAGCTAACCCGCAAAATCCCTGGAAATTTCATCGGAATCGGGCTGAAACTTTGTATTGTTTGGGCGTAACAAGGATTTACCACAGACATCAAACAGATAGACCAAAATTGATTAGGAAGTTCTGAAACGCATGAAGCAAGTGGAAATTTTGATTGTGAAGAACAACAATTTTTTGGACTTCAATCACAAACACAAAGTTTCCCTACTTTCGGTAGTGAGGAAGCAAAATGACAAATGAGGCAGTGAAAGTATCAGTTGGTGGGCACTACCCTGCGGCGGCTTTATCTTGCTGGAAGACCTCAAAGCGTTTTGGTTAATATTAACAGTCCCATTTTTCGCGGAAAGGGGAAATTTAGTTCATTTTCATGTACATTAACATCGTATATATACGTGTATACATTAATTAGTTTCACCAAAATTGTTCAAGAACTTTTTTGAAAAAACTAGTGGGTATTCATTTGGTAATTATGAGAAATGTGTGGGTCTACTAAGATTTTAACACAGAATTTGTTTTTGCGATGACCTACCGAAAAAAAATCGTCACAAAAAACCGACAGAAAAAACCGTTATGCGCCTTTTATAATGATTTTCACGTACAACCAAGCCGTTGGTAGGGAAATGGAACTTCCGCAATTTTAATCGCACAGAAATCGTTCACCATTCGTTGGAAAGCTCCTGATTTATCCAACCATATTATGTTAACTACTGCGAAGTGCGTGGCCATCAACCTGAGTTATGAGCATGGTTATTTGAATCAATTGTTTACACACAGATGATCATTCTCAATAATTGATATTGTCAACATGATTGCAACCGCTTGTAAATTTTCTTATGATTTTCACGTACAACCGAGCCGTTGGTAGGGAAAGAGAACTTCCGCAATTTTAATCGCACAGAAATCGTTCACCATTCGTTGGAAAGCTCTCAATTTATATAGTATTTTCTTGTAGTTACATATTTATTTATATAATATTTATAGGGTTTTAGACCAAATTAAATGTCTAACAATTATTTATTTTATTATTGCCAAATATTGTTATTATTCACGTGCAACCAAGCCGTTGGTAAGGAAATAGAATCATCGCAAAAACACATTCTGTGTTCCTATGATTTCATACAGAGTATGGAAAAAGAAATAAACCGGGGGGTGCAGGGGGGCGGAGCCCCCCGCCGAGGCGCAAAGCGCCGAGTTTAACATAAAAATCGGTTTTTCTCGCTTAATATTTCTCATATTGCAATATATTGTTCTGTCAGTTAATAGTAACTAGAAAAACACAACAAATTGTTACCGGAAAGCAGGTATATGGAGCAGGCGATTGCTCGGAATTACCCGATTTGCCCATTTTGAAATCAAACGACCTCCTCCTTCGACCTTCATCCAGTCAATCCATTTGTGAAAATTCAGATTAGTTGGACATGTAGGTCAGAATGATCGCATCTCAAAAACACATAACGTCAAGAGTCAGTCCCTTAGTAAAAAGACAGATTAGTTGGACATATAGGAGAGAATGATGTGTACAGTTTAGTAGTATGACGATCGCCTGCTCCATATACCTGCTTTCCGGCAACAATTTGTGTTTTCCCGTTACCATTAACCGACAGATCTCCCATGTTTTTAGCGAATTTTCTTAGAAAATAAAGCTATTGCAATGGGTCCAAAAATTTTAAAATAAAAATTTTCAAAAATTTTCTTCATCGAAATCTGTTTTGAGGCATTCTGAAATGATTCCTGGATTTCAACGCTTTTTTATATGTATGTATATAATAATACTTTTTATATAATAATACTTTTTTATATGTATGTAATATATATATATATATATATATATATTTATATATATATATATATTATATATATATATATATATATATTTATATATATATATATATATATATATATATATATATTATATATATTATATATATATATATATATATATATGTATAAGTATTTATATGTATGTGTCATTCCAGACGATAAACTCTCGATAAAATTGAGAAAAAAACTTCGTTCTTTCGCCAAAAAATCAAGCATTTCAAAAGAAAGGGTGAGTTCGTTGGACAACACTTTTTGAGCACATTAAATTGGTCAAATTTCAAAAAATGTACTTAAAAAATCACTAAAAAAAGGCAAAAAACCGCTAAAAATTAACAAATTTCTATTTTTTAGCAGAATGCTACTCGAAAAAAAATTAATCGAACATGAACTAGGACATTTAAAAATTTAAGCACAAAATTGTACTGAAAAAATGTACTTAAATTTCATTAAAATAAGCAAAAACTCGATAGGAACACTTGAAAAAAATTGTAAAAAATCCACAAAATCGTTTGTTCATTGGAATATTACTGACAAAAGTTCCAGTCATGCAGCATGATCGTATGAGCGAATTTTCATAAACTATCTATCGTACTATAGTATGTTAAATTGCATTAAAATTGGAGCAATTTTAGTTGACAGAAATTACCTATTAAAAACCAATTTTATGGCAAAAAACTAATTCTAAATAAAATTCCACTGATTCAAAAGGGATTTTTGATTTTTAAAATTTTTTTGCAGTTTATATAGATATTTTAGCAAATTTTAATGACATTTAAGTACGTTTTTCATCATAATTTTGAGCAAAAATTTTTAATGTCCTTGTTAATTGTTGAAAATTTAGTTTTGACTAAAATTCTGCAAAAAATAGAAATGTAACGATTTTTGGCCGTTTTTAGCCATTTTTAGAGATTTTTTTGGGTACATTTTTCGAAATTTGACCAATTTGATGTGCTCAAAAATTGTTGTCCAACGAACTCATCCTTTCATTTGAAATGCTTGATTTTTTGGCGAAAGAACGAAGTTTTTATCTCAATTCTATCGAGAGTTATCGTCTGGAATGACACATACATACATATATATATACTAGCCGCTCCGGCTCGCTACGCTCGCCTCCACGTCCAGCCGGGGGGCAAGCCCCCGGACCCCCCATTCAATTGCTCGCTTCGCTCGCAAAGTGTGGCATGTAGGGAATATTGCTCGCTTCGCTCGCAAAGTGTGGCGTGTAGGGAATGTTGCTCGCTTCGCTCGCAAACGATAGATCCCTAAGGGTAGGTTTAACTTCTGTAAGGGATGCTGCTCGCTTCGCTCGCTTGAGGAAGTTATACTGCCCACCCAACTTGGCAGACGTTTTTTTCTGTTGGAAATTCTTACAAACAAATTAAATCTTATGAAACTACGTGGAACCACAAAAAGTTTATTCGGGGATGTTGCTCGCTTCGCTCGCAAGGTATTGCTGTATATTTGTAGGAAAAAATCCGAATTTATTCTGTTGACATGGCTCTCGCTTCGCTCGCAAGGTATACCTGTATACCCTTCAAGACGTAAGTGCGTGTACTGCCTGCTCGCAACCCGTTTTCGTCAGGTGCAAGCCCCGCCTCATCGAACCCCTGACTTCGTAGATCCTTCTCGCGAACACGGCAAAATTAATTTCTGATGTTAAACGCTTCTTCTCGCTTCCGCTCGCAAAGTGTGGCATGTAGGGCATGTTGCTCGCTTTGCTCGCAAACGGTAGATCCCTAAGAGTAGGTTTAACGTGTGTAGGGGATGTTGCTCTTTTCGCTCGCAAACGGTAGATCTCTAAGGGTAGGTTTAACTTCTGTAGGGGATGCTGCTCGCTCCGCTCGCTTGAGGGAGTTATACTGCCCACCCAACTTGGCAGACGTTTTTTTCTGTTGGAAATTCTTACAAACAAATTAAATCTTATAAAACTACGTGGAACCACAAAAAGATTATTCGGGGATGTTGCTCGCTTCGCTCGCAAGGTATACCTGTATGTAGGTAGGAAAAAACCCGTATTTATTCTTTTGAAATAGGCCTGCAGGTAACATTGTGAAATACCTGACGAACCCCTTGACGTCTTCGTAGAGCCTTCTCGCGAACACGGCAAAATTAATTTCTGATGTTAAACGCTTCTTCTCGCTTCTGCTCGCGATTTGACCGACTTAACGTCACTTTTTTCGATATCCGATTTCGGATTCAGATTCGGCGGACCCAAAGCTGTATTTCGCCCGCGAAAACCGTTCCGAAAAACGTACCTTTATGGGGTATATTTTAATCGGAAAAAACCAAGTTTTTCGGCGGACTTTTCGAGAAAACGGGTCCGTACTCTCGCATTTTTTTTACGCATTTCCCGATACTTTTTTCGCGATCCAATCGCGCCGTCGTCTTCCTCGTAGGAAAACCTACGAAACCCGTATTTTTCCGGAATTGTCAACGGCCGTTTAGAGGGGTAGGGGAAGCGGGGAAGTCCAAAAAGCGCACATTAATTCTTACTTCGACCCCCTCCCGCCCTACGGCCCATGGTTCGGGTGGGATTAGAAAATTTTAAATTCGCTCGCTCTCCCTATCGGAAAATCCCAAGAAGATCCCCCCACTCGTAGACTCCCCCCCACTCAGCCGTTTGGCCGTGCATAGCATGGACACGACAGACAGACAGACAGACGGAGTTTCATTCTTATTAATAACTAGCCGCTCCGGCTCGCTACGCTCGCCTCCACGTCCAGCCGGACCCCCCATTCAGTTGCTCGCTTCGCTCGCCAAGTGTGGCATGTAGGGAATATTGCTCGCTTCGCTCGCTAAGTGTGGTATGTAGACAATGTTGCTCGCTTCGCTTCGCAATTATGTGGGATGTTGCTTGCTTCGCTGCATCGGTAGCAATTGAATCTCGGGGGTTGAAACTTGAGGCTTGTTGCTCGCAAACGGTAGATCTCTAAGGGTTGGTTTAACTGTAACTGTAGGGGATGCTGCTCGCTTCGCTCGCTTGAGGAAGTTATGCTGCCCACCCAACATGTAGGAAATGATGCTCGCTTCGCTCGCAAATTTGAAAAACGCTGCAAATTAGTTCACAAAGGTTTATCACTTTTTCAATTGAGTTGATGATCGTAGTTTTAGTTGGCTTGCGTACGTCATAAGGCCCGTCCAGACTCCTCGGCGTGTCCTATTTCGAGTTGCCACAACCTATACTTCTGTAATTATAGCCGCTCCGGCTCGCTACGCTCGCCTCCACGTCCAGCCGGGGGGCAAGCCCCCCGGACCCCCCATTATGTTGCTCGCTTCGCTCGCAACGTGTGGCATGTAGGGAATATTGCTCGCTTCGCTCGCAAAGTCTGGCATGTAGGGTATGTTGCTCGCTTCGCTCGCAAAGTCTGGCATGTAGAAATGTTGCTCGCTTCGCTCGCAAAGTATGGCATTTAGGGGATGTTGCTCGGTTCGCTCGCAAACGGTTAGATCTCTAAGGGTAGGTTTAACTTCTGTAGGGGATGCTGCTCGCTTCGCTCGCAAACGGTAGATCTCTAAGGGTAGGTTTAACTTCTGTAGGGGATGCTGCTCGCTTCGCTCGCAAACGGTAGATCTCTAAGGGTAGGTTTAACTTCTGTAGGGGATGCTGCTCGCTTCGCTCGCTTGAGGAAGTTATACTGCCCACCCAACTTGGCAGACGTTTTTTTCAGTTGGGAATTCTTACAAGCAAATTAAATCTTATAAAACTACGTGGAACCACGAAAAGTTTATTCGGGGATGTTGCTCGCTTCGCTCGCAGCTTCCCCTCGCAATTTGACCGACTGCCCGTCACTTTTTTCGATATCCGATTTCGGATTCAGATTCGGCGGACCCAAAGCTGTATTTCGCCCGCGAAAACCGTTCCGAAAAACGTACCTTTATGGGGTATATTTTAATCGGAAAAAAACCAAGTTTTTCGGCGGACTTTTCGAGAAAAACGGGTCCGTACTCTCGCATTTTTTTAACGCATTTCCCGATACTTTTTTCGCGATCCGATCGCGCCTTCGTCTTCCTCGTAGGAAAACCTACGAAAACCCGTATTTTTCCGGAATTGTCAACGGCCGTTTAGAGGGGTAGGGGAAGCGGGGAAGTCCAAAAAGCGCACATTAATTATTACTTCGACCCCCCTCCCGCCCTACGGCCCATGGTTCGGGTGGGATTAAACAATTTTAAATTCGCTCGCTCCCACTTTTGGAAAATCTCAAGAAGATCCCCCACTCGTACACTCCCCCCACTCAGCCGTTTGGCCGTGCATAGACACGACAGACAGACAGACAGACGGAGTTTCATTCTTATAAATAATAGAGATAGAGATATATATATATATATATATATATATATATATATATATATTTATATATATATATATTTATATATATATATATATATATTATATATTATATAT